>MCJB01016480.1:265498-287808 GCA_002018475.1 Nicotiana obtusifolia
CCCCCTCAAGCCTAAAATTTAGATCATTTCAGAAGCCAAGGTATACCTTAGACTCGTTTGCTTAAAAGATCTTAGAATTATAAGAATATCCATTCTTTTAAAAAAGCTACAGCGTTTTCTACATGCTTCATGCAAACCATTCAATTTTAGAACTCTTTTAATCACATCAATGGTAGTTTTCAAGACTCTTTCTAAAACTCATACCCCTTTTAAAATCTCGGATCCTCTCTAATATCCTACTCTCACTTAGATAAATATTAAGCCATGCTTCTCTAATACTAATTAAGTAGAATACAAACGACTAACCCTTTAAACTTATTCTAAGTCCTATAGAGCTACCTCGGGTAGATTTTAAGGGGTGCCTAACACCTTCCCCTTAGAAGAACAAGAACTCTTACTCAAAATCTCACCGGTTAGCATGCTAATAAAGAACACAACTTTATTAATTAAATAGGTACCCTAGTATACCTTTAAACATTAGGTGGCGACTCTCTTTAATCAATAACAAAGAAACCACAAGTTGAATCTTGTTTTGACTTGTGCAAAATAGGGTGCAACAACATGGCGAATCTGCTGGGGAATAACACTTAGGTTCTGACCTTAGTAGACTTATACTAGATTTGGAACTTAAAATTTGTTTGTACACTGCTTTAACAGTATTTAATTTGCAATTATATGTTTGTCTGCCTTACTTGCTCATTATGCCTGCTTGTTATCATGCCTGTTATTGTTACACTCCTATCTGTTACTGCTTTGTATATATACTTTCATCACACTTCTTCCAATCAATTCTTAGTCGTACACTATTGTCACGACCCAAACTGGAGGGCCATGACTAGCACCCGACCATACTTGCTGAGCACCAACGTACATTTTATCTAACCTTCTTTATTATCTTTTAGGGCTGACGAGATCAATATAAATGGTAGACATGGATCATGGAACACCAACAATAAAATATGATGCCATGAACATACAAAACATGGGATGACCAGAAAATCAAGAAACTATATATATAAGGTACGAGCTACCACGCTACTATGAAAGACTATACAACAAAAAATAGCCAACAAGGCGTACCAAACTATACATGAGTCGACACCCGTCTATGAGCCTCTAAAGGAACATAAGTACTGCAACATAGCCGGAACTGGGTCCCGACATACCCATAATGTCTATAACAAAAATGCATACCCAGACCACGACAAGTCCGGAGAAAGGATCTCGCCAATCACCGCTGAACTGGACAGCCTACTGTGGTGGGGGAGCTGCACCTGCCTGTCTATTAGGACCTGCAGCACGACATGTAGCGTCCACAAATAAAAGGACGTCAGTATGAATAAAGTACTAAGTATGTAAGGCAGGGAACCATAAGTACGAATAGTAATGTAAGCAGGGATAGAGAATATACCTGTAACATCTGGGAACCTCTGAGGGCTACTGACATGAAATGCATGATACATATGTATATATACATAAACTTTTAAAACATACGCCTTTGTGGGCACCATCATCATCATATCATACCCGGCCGTAATAGGCTCGGTAAAAACGTACCCCGCCATCATAAGGCTCGGTAGAATCGTACCCGGCCACTTGGAGCTCGATAAAACCCAAATGATTAATGGTTGCACAATAGGTGTCGTACCCGACCGACTATAGTGCGGCTCGGTAGAGTAAAATAGATACATATATATAATTCATGCTCGACTCATGAAAATACGTTCTAAGCCTTTTGGAGTGACGTAAGGTTGGTATCCTCTGTACACGTTATTAAGACTAAGTCTTCACCATGAACCTTATAAGAATCAGGAAGTACCAACAACATTGATAGCATAAGAACAAGAGAAGCAACGTCAACGTCAATGGTTCCATAAGAGGGGAAACAATGTAAGTACTGCTAGCTTCTAAAAGTAGAGTTTTCTTTGGAAGCTCGTTCATTACATCATGTACCATCGGAGTCGTGCAAAATAAGGAAAGGGATAGCCTCACATACCTTGTATATACTGCCCCAATCTCAAGCTATGCAACTGTCATAACTCCTTAGTCTACAATAAGAGAAACGATACTATCGCTATCATTTAAGCGTCATAACTTATTATGTATCGACCACAACCTATTTTACGATGAAACGGACAGCGCCTCCCCTATATATATGAATTCACACAATTCAAAACAATCACCAAACAGCCCAAAAAACATCAATAATAATCATATTGAGCCTCCCAAAACAGTCCACGCACAAGCTAATCACTTCATACATACGATGGCCACCGTAGTCGCGTCAAACGACCCTGAAATGTTACGAAGAACTATCAGCCCACAACCCTAAATCTATATGGTGTTTCTCCACACCCTCCTTCCTCCAAAACTCTACAAAACAGTAGTAAAACACGTAGCCCAACAGCAACACAAAACAGTCCGCTACAAGTGAATAACTCGAACTCACGGCTTCCGATCACCGTCCCGTGAGTTCTTACATGTATAGAACGAATTAGCATGAATTCACAGGAGAAAAAGTGTATAAAAGAGAGCAGTAAACTTACCTTACTTGTTGGATAACTCAGCCCTTTCCTTTGTTCTTCAAACTCTAGGTTTCACCCCCAATTAGAACTTGAAAGAGAGGGAAAATCGATTAGGGTTTGTAAGGGTGAAATAACTGAGTTTATAATCCCTTAAAAGTTCTCTCTTAGTCGACTTTGGGACTTTTAATTTTTTCCTCTAATTTTGGCAAGTTGGTGATGCACCTAGTTGTCACCTACCAATCTGCGCAAGTGTGCGGAAATACTATTATCTCTATACTCCGAGACCGTATTGACAAACGGTTTAATGAGTTGGAAACTAGACTCATAGATATTTAATTTGGTAGGTAGATCACCCCGTACTTCCTTGTAAATTGGGAGAAAAGCTTAGAAACATTTGACCTGATGTTTAAGTAAAATTATGAACCTAAGTTGCGACAACTTTTTTTCGACTTTTGTTTCATAACTCGTTTGACTTCAAGACTTATGATACAGATATTATATGATTCAAATACCTTTAAAAAGACCTCTTGAGTGTATTAAGCACCTCTAGGTTTACCCGAAAATATGAGTTACAACATCCTTGATTCGTTTAACTCCTAATACTTGTTAATCACCCTTGTACACCCTTATATCACTTAAGACCGATAGGATTAAATTCTCATCATCTCAAAGGTAATTACTTCTTCGATTTATGATAAATAACATATTGCATGAACTGACACGTGTGGATATGGGTTGTAACACCCTCCCCCCCCCCCCTAGGAACATTCGTCCTCGAATGTAAGGGTTCATGGGGAGTTTAAATCATCGTGGATTACGGCCGAGTTTCTCTCATAAATAAGGACGAACTTGCGAGCAGTTAACTCAACGTATGGCCTTACAAGAGTATGCAAATTTATGGACATGTACATTATCTACATATCACCATTTTGTATTAAGGAAGAGTATTCTCAAGCTATTGCTTACCTCATAGAGCTGTTCCACCTTCTAATGCATCATGCGTTCCCCTAGCATCCTCATTATCTTTACTCTGGAACAGGTAAGGGTATTTAAACTTCATCTCCTCTTCTTCTTCCCATGTCATTTCTTCCATAATCTTGTTCCTCCACAATACTTTGACGGAAGCTACATCTTTTGTTCTCAGCTTGCGGACTTGTCAATCTAATGTATCCATTGGCACTTCTTCATATGATAGATCCTCTGTAACTTGTACATCTTTGATAGGGACGACTCGAGAAGGGTCTCCAATACATTTCCTCAACATAGATACATGGAATACCAGATGGACAAATTCCAATTCGGATGGCAATTCTAACTCATAAGCAACATATCCAATTCGTCGAAGAATTTTATACGGACCGATATACCTTGGACTTAGCTTACCTTTCTTCCCAAAATGCATAACACCCTTCATTGGTGAGATCCTCAGGAAAACCCAATCACCAACCTCAAATTCCAGATCACGACGTCGAACATCGGAATAAGACTTTTGCCTGCTTTGTGCCGTCCTCAATCGTTCCTATATCACCTTCACCTTCTCAATGGCTTGGTGAATCAAATCTGGCCCATATAATTCTGTTTCACCGACTTCAAACCATCAAACTGGTGATCTACATCTCCTCACATATAGTGCCTCGTATGGGGCCATTTTAATACTGGAATGGTAGCTATTATTGTAGGCAAATTCTATGAGTGGAAGATGGTCATCCCAATTTCCCTTAAAATCTAGAACACATGCTCGTAGCATATCTTCAAGTGTCTGAATAGTATGTTCAGCCTGTCCGTCAGTCTGCGGATGGAATGCCGTGCTGAGATTCACTTGTGTGCCTAAACCCTTCTGAAAAGGCCTCCAACAGTTATCCGTAAATTGAGCTCCTCGGTCTGATAAAATAGATACCGACACACCATGAAGCCTAACAATCTCCTTGATATACAACTTCGCATAATCTTCAGCTGTGTAAGTTGTCTTAATTGGCAGAAAATGGGCACATTTTGTAAGTCGATGAACTATCACCCAGATGGAGTCAAACTTATGATAAGAGCAAGGTAATCCAATAATGAAGTCCATATTAATCAGCTCCCATTTCCAGGTCGGAATCTCTATATTCTGAAGCAATCCACCGGGTTTCTGATGTTCTATCTTTACTTGTTGATAATTGGCACACTGGGCTACAAATTCTGCAATAGACTTCTTCATGCTATCCCACCAATACTACCCTTTGACATCATGATACATCTTTGTCGAGCCGGGATGGATGGAATATCGGGATTGATGAATCTCATTCATAATCTTCTCTCGCAACCCTGCCACATTAGGCACACATAATCGGCCCTGGTATCTCAATGCCTCATCTCCTCTAATCTCAAAAGCCGTAATTTTACACTGCTGAATGCTCTCTCTCAATCGTACTAAGATAGGATCTTCATATTGCCGTGCTTTTACCTCGGCTACCAAAGATGATTCCGATGTATTATGTACGGTAACACCTCTGTCATCAGATCTAATAATCTAATTCTCATATTGGCTAGCTGATGAAGCTCTTTAGTCAACCCCCATCTACCTGCTTCAATGTGTACTAAGCTTCCCATTGACTTACGTCTGAGAGCGTCTGCCACAACATTGGCTTTACCGGGATGATACAATATCTCGACGTCGTAGTCTTCAGTAATTTGAGCCAGCTACGCTGCCTCAAGTTCAACTCCTTCTAATTGAAGATTTATTGTAAACTCTTGTGATCTGTGTAGATGTCAGCATGGACGCCGTATAAGTAGTGCCGCCATATCTTCAAAGCATATATTACTGCAGCCAATTCCAATTTATGGGTTGAATAATTCTTTTCATGCTTCTTCAATTGTCTTGATGCATAAGCAATCACCTTCCCACGCTGCATCAATACGCACCCTAAACCTATACCTGAGGCATCACAATATACCACATAACCTTCTGTTCCTTCGGGAAGAGTGAGCACTGGGGCGGATGTCAATCATTTCTTCAGCTCCTGAAAACTACGTTCACAAGCGTCAGACCATTGGAACTTGGTAGCTTTCTGTGTTAACTTAGTCAATGGTGCTGATATAGAGGAAAACCCTTTTACAAACCGCCTATAATATCCTGCTAGCCCTAGGAAGCTGCGGAGTTCTGATGGTGTTGTAGGTCTCAGCCAATTCTTTACTGCATCGATCTTCTGAGTGTCGACACTAATACCCTCATCAGATATCACATGGCCAAGGAATGCTACTGAGTTCAGCCAGAATCCACATTTGGAGAGCTTAGCATATAACTTATGATCCTGAAGTGTCTGTAATACTATCTGCAAGTGGCCCGCATGTTCCGCCTCCGAACGGGAATACACCAGAATGTCATCAATGAATACAATCACGAACACATCAAGATAGGGCCTGACAGTATTCATGAGATCCATAAAAGATGCTGGGGCATTTGTTAGCCCGAACGACATCACCAAGAACTCAAAGTGCCCATATCTTGTCCGGAAGGCCGTCTTTGGAATATCGTTCTCCTTAACCCTCACCTGATGATACCCTGAACGTAAGTCAATCTTGGAGAAATACTTGGCACCCTGGAGTTGGTCAAACAGGTCGTCAATCCTTGGAAGTAGATATTTTTTCTTTATAGTAAACTTATTCAACTGTCAGTAATCGATACACATCCTTAACGACCCGTCTTTCTTTCGCACGAACAAGACTGGCGCACCCCAAGGTGAAGTGCTGGGCCTAATGAAGCCCTTATCCAGCAAGTCCTTCAACTGCACCTTCAACTCTCGCAACTCTGCCAGGGCCATTCTGTATGGAGGGATAGAGATCGGGTGAGTTTCAGGCAACACATCAATACTAAACTCAATCTCCCTTTCAGGAGGAAGGCCTGGGAGTTCATCTGAGAAAACATCTGGAAATTCATTGACCACGGGGATTGATTGTAGAGCAAGCGGCTTCCCCTTCACATCCCTAGTGCGAACAAGATGATAAATATAACCTTTTGAGATCATCTTCCTTGCCTTAAGATAGGAAATAAACCTACCTTTCGGTGTAGCAATGTTCCCCTTCCATTCAATGATGGGTTCACCAGGAAATTGAAACCTAACCATCTTCGTACGACAGTCAACATTTCATAGCATGAGGCCAACCAGTCCATTCCCATTATCACATCGAAATCAACCATTTCTAACTCAAATAAATTTGCCGAGGTTTGACGACTACAAATCGTCACAGTGCAACCTCTATATACCCTTCTAGCAATCACAGAATCTCCTATTGGAGTAGATACCGCAAGGGGTTTACTTATCAATTCAGGTTCAATGCCAAAGTTATTAGCCACAAAGGGTGTAACATATGATAATGTAGATCCCGGATCAATCAGCGCATATACATCATAAGAAAACACAGACAATATACCTGTAACAACATCTGGAGACGACTCGAGATCCTGTCGACCTACTAGAGCATAGGTTTGATTTTGAGCACCACTCGAACTCGGCCCTGCACCTCTACCTCTACCACGACCTGTCGACTGCTGAAAACCCCGTGCTAGAGGTCGAACTGATGAGGAAGAACCAGACACAAATCCAGTCGGCTGAGCCATACCATCACCTCCTCTATTAGGACAATCCCGCATCATATAACCAGGCTGTCCGCAAGAATAACATGCATCAGAACCTCGACGGCACAGTCCAAAGTGGGCCTTGCCGCACTGATCACAACGTGGTGTTGGGGGTCTCGTCTGACTAGTATCCCTGTGATGTTGCGAGCCTGATGCCCGCGAACTCTGACCTGGACCAGAATAGGTAAATCGACCATATCGAGGTCTCTGAAACTGTGGAGGAGCACTAGCTACAAGTGGCGCCGAACTCCTCGAAGACTGGGGCTTGACGCTCCCTCTGAAGTCATCAGAATACCTTGCAAATCTCGCCCTCTTATGCTGGCCCCTATCCTGCTCCCTATCTGCCCTCTGCTGGCGCTTACGATCCTCTAGGGTTTGGGCATAAGCCTGAATACGGGAAATATCCATGCCCTCTACCAAGGAGGCTATTGTGCACTCATTTATCAGATGTGGTCCCAACCCGTTCACGAACAAATGAACCCTATCACTCATCTCGGCCACCATATGGGGAGCATACCTTGCTAAAGAATCAAACTGCATACTCTCTCACACTCATATTACCTTGTCTAAGGTTCAAGAACTTATCAGCTCTAGCTCGTCGTATCTCAACTGGCAAGTAGTGACGAAGAAAGGCGTCAGAAAATTCCTTCCACACAGCTGGAGGAGCGTTCGAACCCCTAGATCTCTCGCAACTATCATACCAGAGAACCGCTAAACCCCGTAGCCGATAAGAAGCCAACTCTACTGCCTCTGTATCACTAACATGCATAACCCACAGTGTACAATGAACCTGGTCAATAAATGTCCACGGTCCTTCTTGGGGTCTGATCCGGTAAACACTGGAGGGTCTAAATTAATAAAATCACGAACTCTCATGCTAACTGGTTTATCTGCAACACCTGTACTCTGCCTCTGAGCCTGAGCAGCTACCAAGCTAGTCAATAAATGCAAAGCACTCCGCATATCCTAGTCTGTAGTGCCGGATGGAGGAATTGGAGGTGCTGGGTACCTCCTAATATCCTCTGGAGGAGACGGAGCAGATGAGGTATGAGACGGCATCTCGCTCTGAGCCTCACTTTTGCCTGCTCTGGCTTGGGGCACCTGACTAGTATCCTCTCCCGCAGCTGTATCAAGCCGTCTACTAATTGTTTGCTTCCTAGTCGAAGGCATCGCTGAAGCAAAACGAGTTGAATAGTAGAGACGAACAATTACGACTCAACTCTACGTACAATCTAGATTTAGGAAGAACGTAACAACCCTAGATGTCATGTAGCCTCCTGATTATAAATGTGGCACGCTACACATCAATAATCAAGACTCTACTAGACACGGCTCATAGACAATCCCTAGGACATACTGGCTCTGATACCAAGTTTGTCTCGACCCAAACTGGAGGGCCATGACTAGCACCCCGACCATACTTGCCGAGCACCAACGTACAGTTTATCTAACCTTCTTTAGTATCTTTTAGGGCTGACGAGATCAATATAAATGGTAGACATGGATCATGGACAACCAACAATAAAATATGATGGCATGAATATACATAACATGGGATGACCAGACAATCAAGAAACTATATATAAGGTACGAGCTACCACGCTACCATGAAAGACTATACAACAAAAACCAGCCAACAAGGCATACCAAACTATACATGAGTCGACACCTGTCTATGAGCCTCTAAAGGAACATAAGTACTGCAACATAGCCGGGACAGCGTCCTGACGTACCCATAATGTCTATAACAAAAATGCATACCCAGACCACGACAAGTCCGGAGAAGGGATCTCGCCAATCAACGCTGAACTGGATAGCCTACTGTGGTGGGGGAGCTGCACCTGCCTGTCAATCAGGACCTACAGCACGACATGCAGCATCCACAAATAAAGGACGTCAGTACGAATAAAATACTAAGTATGTAAGGCAGGGAACCATAAGTACGAACAGTAATGTAAGCAGGGATAGAGAATATACAACCTGTAACATCTGGGTACCTGTGAGGGCTACTGACATGAAATGCATGATACATATGTATATATACAGAAACTTTTAAAACATACGCCCCTGTGGGCATCATCATCAACATATCGTACCCGGCCGTAATAGGCTCTGTAAAAACGTACCCGACCATCATAAGGCTCGGTTGAATCGTACCCGGCCACGTGGAGCTCGGTAAAACCCAACTGATTAGTGGTTGCACAATAGGTGTAGTACCCAGCCGACTATAGCGCGGCTCGGTAGAGTAAAGTAGATACATATTTATAATGCATGCTCGACTCATGAAAATACGTTTTAAGCCTTTTGGAGTGATGTAAGGTTGGTATCCTCTGTACACGTTATTAGGACTAACTCTTCACCGTGAACTTTATAAGAATCAGGAAGTACCAACAACATTGATAACATAAGAACAAGAGAAGCAACATCAACGTTTCTTTGGAAACAATGTAAGTACTGCTAGCTTCTAAGAGTAGAGTTTCTTTGGAAGCTCGTTCATTACATTACGCACCATCGAAGTCATGCAAAAGAAGAAAAGGGATAGGCTCACATACCTTGTATATACTGCCCCAATCTCAAGCTATGCAACTGTCACAACTCCTTAGTCTACAGTAAGATAAACGATACTATCGTTATCATTTAAGCGTCATAACTATTATGTATCGACCACAACCTATTTTACGATGAAACGGACAGCATCTCCCCTATATATATGACTTCACACAATTCAAAACAATCAGAAAACTGCCCAAACAACATCAATAATAATCATATTGAACCTCCCAAAACAGTCCACGCACAAGCTAATCACTTCATATATACGATGGCCACCGTAGTCGTGTCAAACAACCCGGAAATGTTACGAAGAACTATCAGCCCACAACCCTAAATATATATGGTGTTTCTCCACACCCTTCTTCCTCCAAAACTCCACAAAGAAATAGTATAACACGTAGCCCAACAGCAACACAAAATAGTCCACAAAACAGTCCGCTACAAGTGAATAACTCGAACTCACGGCTTCCGATCACCGTCCTGTGAGTTCTTACATGTATAGAACGAATTATCATGAATTCACAGGAGAAAAATGTATGAAAGAGAGCATTAAACTTACCTTAATTGTTGGATAACTCAGCCCTTTCCTTGGTTCTTCAAACTCTAGGTTTCACCCCCAATTAGAACTTGAAAGAGAGGTAAAATCGATTAGGATTTGTGTGGGATTTTTGGGGAGGGGTTGCAGGGGTTCAATTTGGTTGTGAAGGTCTGAAATAAGGGTCAAATAACTGAGTTTATAATCCCTTAAAAGTCCTCTCTTGGCCGACTTTGGGCCTTTTAATTTTGTCCTCTAATTTTGGCAAGTAGGTGATGCACCTACTTGTCACCTACCAATCTGCGCAGATCTGCGGAAATACAGTTATCTCTATACTCCGAGATCATATTGACAAACGGTTTAATGAGTTGAAAACTAGACTCATAGATATTTAATTTTATAGGTAGATCACCCCGTAATTCCTTGTAAATTTGGAGAAAAGCATAGAAACATTTGACCTAATGTTTAAGTAAAATTGTGAAACTAAGTTGTGACAACTTTTGTCGACTTTTGTTTCATAACTCGTTTGACTTTAAGACTTATGATACGGATATTATATGATTCAAATACCTTACAAAAGACCTGTTGAGTGTATTAAGAACCTCTAGGTTTACCCAAAAATATGAATTACAACATCCTTGATTCGTTTAGCTCCTCATACTTGCTAATCACCCTTGTACACCCTTATATCACTTAAGACCAATAGGATTATCTTCTTATCATCTCAAAGATAATTACTTCTTGGATTTATGTTAAATAACATATGGCATGAACTAACACGTGTGGATATGGGTTGTAACACTTAGCCTCATGCAAAGAATGGAGACAATGCTTTGTCTCACGCAAGAAAGGCAGTGTTTAGGCTTATGCAGTATGGAAGCAGTGCTTAGCCTCATGCGGAGAATGGAGACAATTCTTAGTCTCATGCAAAGAAAGGGAGTGCTTAGCCTTATGCAATAATGGAGGCAGTTCTTAGCCTCATGCAAAGAATGGAGATAATGCTTAGTCTCACGCAAGAAAGGCAGTATTTAGCCTTATGCAGTATAGAGGCAGTGCTTAGCCTCATGCGGAGAATGAAGACAATGCTTGGTCTCGTGCAAAGAAAGGCAGTGCTTAGCCTTATGCAAGGGATGAGGATAGTTCTTAGCCTTGTGCAAGAAGTATAATGTTTAAATGTGAGAGAGAAAAGTTTTTCTTAGCATGGCGCGTTTGTGCTTGGCGACTTCTGTCGATATGAAGATAGTGATCTTGTTGTGTGCATATATTTGCGGACGTCCTTGTTATATTCCATGTGCCTGTATCCAAAGGAAACATATGAGTTTGTAGGGGGAAAGGTTGGTTCGTGCTCTCGATTCCTTTTTCTGCCTTTGTTCCTGTTTCAAGGTCCTGTTTGAGTCACCCCAGGTAATGTCTGGCTAACACGAAAAATGAAATTTTCAAAAAACATGCATTTGTGATAAATTGTTTATATAAAAATGTAGTTGTTTGAAGTATGTGATAATGCATGAGGGCGAATAATTTTGTCAAATTGATGACTGTGACACGCTTTTGAGACATTGGAACCTCCTTAACTCAAAATTTTAAGGATCCTCCTCAAAATTCTACCCCAGTTTAAATGCATACTTCGGGCGACACATTCCTTGATGATTCTAAATATAATAATATTGGGCAAACTCGAGATCTTGCACCACTTTCTAACCATAAGGGAAGTGAAGATTTTATTATGATGTGACCAAACCCGCAGGGGTGCCTACGTATCCCCTCTTAAACGGGAATCAGGTCAAGCATCAGGTAACATCAAATAGAAAGTGCAAACATAGTCTCAAACATAGTATCTCTTGACTACGTCTGAATTGATAGGTTTTGGCCAAATCTCTCCATCCATCTCTACGAGTATAAGTGCTCCTCCTGTTAGTACTCGATGAACCATGTAAGGGCCTTGGCAATTGGGTGAGAATTTCCCCTTTGCTTCATCCTGATATGGGAAGATCCGTTTCAACACTAATTTCCACAGTGTGAATTGCCTTGACCTAACCTCTTTATTGGAGGCTCTTTCCATTCTATTCTGGTAGAGTTGACCATTACATACTATGTTCATTCTTTTACCATCAATGAGAGCTAGTTGTTCATACTAGTTCCGTAACCATTCGCATCGTGGAGCTCGACCTCTTGTATGATCCTTAAGGAAGGAATTTCCACTTTGGTAGGGATAACGGCCTCGGTACCATAGACAAATAGGTAGGAGGTTGCCCTCGTGGACGTGTGAACAGTGGTGTGATACTCAAGCAAAGCAAACGGTAGCTTTTCGTTCCATTGCTTGTAGTTGTCCCCATTTTCCTTATTATCTTCTTGATGTTCTTCTTGGCAGCCTCTACGGCTCCATTCATTTGCAGCTTGTATGTTGTAGAGTTCTGATGCTTAATCTTGAATGTTTCACTCATAGCTTTCATCATATCACTGTTAACATCGGCGGTGGTAGTCCAAATCGACAGATAATTCTGTCCCCGAACAAAATCTACTACGACCTTCTAGTTACAGCCTTATAGGATGCAGCTTCAACCCATTTTGTGAAGTAGTCTATAGCCACCAAGTTGAACCTATGTCTGTTTGAAGCAGCAGATCAATTGGTCCGATGACATCCACGCCCCAAGAAGAGAAAGGCAGGATGAACTCGTTGCATTGAGTTCGTTGGGCGGTACTCGTATTATATCGGCATGTATTTGGCATTGGTGACACTTTTGAACATATTTGATGCAGTCTGTTTCCATGGTCATCCAAAACTACCCTACTCTTAATATCTTCTTGGCTAAAACGAAACTGTTCATGTGGGGTCCGCAAGTTCCGGCATGTATTTCTTCGAGCAATCTAGATGCCTCGTTGGCATCGACACATTGCAGTAATCCCAAGTCAGGAGTTCTTCTATACAAAATTCCTCCACTTTGAAAGAAATGATTGTCCAATCTTCGGAGCATGCACTTCCGAGTGTGTGTAGCGTGCTCTGGATATTCTCCCTTTTCCAAGTCTTCCTTGATGTCATGGAACCATGTATTTCCGTCAAACTCTTCTTCGACATGAGTACAATAAGCTGGCTGCTTATGAATTCCTATTAGGATAGGATCGATGAAATTCTTGTCAAGGTGTTGTATCATGGAAGACAAAGTGGCTAGTGCATCTATGAACTCATTCTAAATCCTTGGAACATGTTTGAACTTTATCTTTGTGAACCTCTTGATCATCTCTTGTACACAGTGCAAATATGGAAATATTTTAGTGTTTCTCGCAGCCCATTCCTCTAGAACCTGGTGCACTAAAAGATTGGAATCTCCGATTACCAGCAGCTCCTGAATGTTCATGTCAATAGCCAATCTGAGCCCCAAGATGCAGGCCTCATATTCTACCATATTGTTGGTGCACGAAAACCTGAGTTTTGCGGATACCGGATAGTGTTGACCGGTTTCTGATACTAAGACAACTCCGACACCTACTCCTTTAAAGTTTGCTGCTCCGTCAAAGAACATCCTCCATCCGTCGTATGCTTTGGTAATATATTCTCCTATAAATGATACCTCTTCGTCTGGAAAATATGTCTTCAGTGGTTCGTATTCTCCGTCGACGGGATTTCTGCCAAGTGATCAACCAGTGCTTGCCCTTTGACCGCCTTCTAAGTTACATTGATGATGTCGAACTCACTCAGCAATATTTGCCACTTTGCTAACTTACCCGTAGGCATGGGTTTCTGAAAGATGTATTTTATTGGATCCATCCTTAATATGAGATATGTAGTGTATGCACAGAAATAATGTCTTAATTTCTAGGCTATCCATGTCTAAGCATAGCAGGTGCGTTCCAACAAAGAGTACTGGGCTTCGTAAGGCGTGAACTTCTTGCTCAGATAATATATCATCTGCTCCTTCCTTCCAGTTTCATCATGTTTTCCTAGAACATAACCCAAGGCCCCATCCAACACAGACAAATAAAGAAGCGCAAGTCTTCTTGGTTCGGGGGGGACCAACACGGGCAGTTTAGATAGATACTCCTTGATTTTGTCGAAGGTTTTCTGGCATTCTTCAGTCCAGCTTGTTTTAGCATCTTTCCTCAGCATTTTGAAGACTAGCTCACATATCACCGCTGATTGTGCTATAAAACGGCTGATTTAATTGAGGTGCCCTAGAAAACTCATCACATCTTTCTTATTATTTGGCGATGGAAAGTCCTGGATAGCTTTGATTTTTGATGGGTCCAGCTCGATACCTCGGCAACTAACGATAAAACCTAACAATTTACCAGCAGGGACTCTAAAGGCACATTTTGTAGGGTTCAACTTCAAGTTGTATTTTCGAAGCCGATCAAAAAATTTCTTCAGGTCCGATATGTGATCCGAACTCCTTTTAGATTTGATGATAACATCATCCACGTACACCTCTATTTCCTTATGTATCATGTCATGGAAGATAGTTGTCATGGCCCTCATGTAGGTAGCTCCAGCATTCTTCAAAACCAAACAGCATCATTTTGTAACAATATAATCCCCATGGTGCGATAAAGGCAGCCTTTTCAGCATCCTCTTCATCTATCTAAATCTGATGATATCCTGCAAAGCAGTCCATAAAGGATTGGAGTTCATGCTTAGCACAGTTATCAATAAGTATGTGTTGTTAGGCAGCAAGAAATAATCCTTAGGACTTGCTCTTGTTCAGACTTCGGTAATCGACACATATTCTAACTTTCCGATCTTTCTTTGGAACCGGCACAATGTTGGCTAACCAGGTTGGGTATTCGACCACTCGGAGAAGCTTGGCTTTAATTTTTTTGGTGATCTCCTCTTTTATCTTCAAACTTATATTCGGCTTGAACTTCTGAGCGTCTATTCTACCGGTGGACACATGGGATTAGTAGGTAGCTTGTGAGCTACTATGGATGTGCTCAACCCAGTCATATCGTCGTAGGACCATGCCAACATATCCTCATATTCTTTTAGAAACCTGATATACTCTTCCTTCTCTATGGGTGATAGAGGGATGCTTATGCGAGTTTTCTTGACTGTTTCAGAATCCCCTAAGTTCTCGGCCTCAGTTTCCTTCAAATTAGACTTCGGTTTGTTTTGAAAAGTCTCTACTTCTTGGACAATTTCCACAAGTATTACATCATCTTTCAAATCACTATCCTTGTGTTGCGTTGTCTCATTACATGTAACGGTCGTAGATTCATTAGGATATGTAATAATTATGCTGAAAAGAATGTAGAAAGATAATAATAAATATGAAGAGCAATAATGCATTAATAAAACTTTAAAATGTCAACAAGTACGACTCGATGGCTCGAGTAATTATTTCAAAACAAAATACTGAAAATGACTTAAATGCTCAAAATAATTTGAAAAATAAGTCATGCTAATTTGCCAGGCTACCCAGGAACTCGGCGAGCCCGGATGATGCAGCGGTCCAGTTCTTGAGAACAGCTCCCTTTTCCATTGTCTGAATGGTAAGGTCTTCCTACTCCTCCTCCTCAACAATTGCACTGCAGTCCATGTCTTCTTCATCCAGAAACCACTTCCTTATGCTAGCCAAAATCTCATCTTCCTCATATCCTTAAATTATGTCAGCTTGGTGGAATATCTGGTGAAGAGGTGGTATGGGTTGTCCCAACGGATAATAAGAGGCGCGCCATGGATGCATCCAATCCTGATGTTCTTGCAAGATAAATTCATACCTGAGGCCAAAGGTCGTGCCACAATACTGTGGTTGTATGCGTTTGGTGATTCCCTTAAGCTTTTTACTAAGACCCTTGCTTGGTTCATATCATGTTCGCAGCAATATGCTTTCTATCTTGTTGCTCCACCATCGATCCTTGTCAATTGGGTTAACCCGTTCCATGCGATGATATGCTTCTCCACCCAACTTCCTCATGTTTTCGATAACTGGAACGATCTGATTGGTGTAGATTCAGTTGCTTCCATCTCCATGAATGATCACCTCCTGATGATTCCACTCGAACTTCACAGCCTGGTGTAGAGTAGAAGCCACTGCCCCAGCTGCATGTATCCATGGTCGTCCCCACAATAGGTTGTAAGTAGCCAATATATCTAGCACTTGGAACTCAACATCAAACCAAGTCAGACCCATCTGTAAATCAAGGTTGATTTCTCTAACAGTGGCTCTCTAAGATCCATCGAATGCCTTTACATTCATGCTTCCCGATCGTATCTCGTGCAGGACCTTACCTAATCTCTTTAGGGTGGTCAGTGGACATATGTTCAGACTCAAACTTCCATCTATCAGGACCCTAGCAATGAACTTGTCCTCAAATTGCACTTTGATGTGTAACGCCTTGTTGTGACTCAACCCTTCTGGCGGTAACTCATCTTCGCGGAAAGTGATTTTGTAACTCTCTAGTACCTATCCGACCATGAGCCATCTCTCCACTCGTAATGTCAGTGGGTACATAAGCTTCACTCAACACTTTCATCAAGGCATTCTTGTGTGCCTATGAGTTTTGACAAAGTGATAATATAGATATCTGAGTGGGAGTTTTGTTCAAGTGGTAAATGACGGAGTATTCCCTTGCTTGTATCTTTCTCCAAAGGCCGTTAGTGCCAGTCTCAAAAACGGGTGGCTTAGGTGCAGCTTTGTTCATTCCTCCCAAGTTCTCGGGTGTGTAAACTCTGCCACTTCTAGTCATACTTTGTGCGGCACCTGTTTCTTCCATTTTGGCTTTTCCCTTTCTTCTTGCTTCCGCAACATAATCCCACAGGATAGCATCAGACTTGTAAAATGGGGTGGGAGCTACCATTTCAATGAAGGATGTACCTACCTCAACTTCAAATGGCGCTTAAGTTTGTTCCACAACTGGAATGAGGGTGAAAGGAGATGTTTTAGGAGCGTCTCCCTCTCGAATGAGTCCGATCGACCCTTCCTGATCCCACTCCTCATCAGTTTCTATCATGTTCACTCCCTCTCCTCTGTGATCCAGGAGAGGGTTGTTGTAGACATTCTGTGCAGCTTCCTTTGCTTGTATAAAGTGTCGATCAGCGTCTGAATCTTGTCTTTCAACATGCAGCATTCCTCAATGGTATGACCCTTCATGCTTGAATGATAAGCACGTGTTTTGTTAGGCTTGATCCATTGGGAAGATGTTTCCACAACAACAGCAGGAATAAGGGTGACGTAACCAGAGACCTTCAGTCGCTCATACAGTTGGGCTATGGGTTCAGTAATTGGGTTGTATTGTCTAGGAGGTCTATGGGTCGAAATTTGGATGTGGCTTTGGGTAGTTTTGGTGGGCGGGTGGAGGTGAATGGTAATATGCAAGTTGAGTGTCGTAGGTATGGTAGGCGGTGGCATGGTATTTGTATTTTAGGGGTGAGCGTTGATATGTGGGTGGAGGTGTTTGGTCTGGAGGGGAGACTTAGGGCCCTAGGCTACCATCACGGCACCCACTTCTTTCTTCTTTGAAATACCTCCAGATTACAAGGCTTTATTTTTGGCTTGCAGCGCCTTGAAATTAGTCACCGTCCCCCTCTTGATTCCTTCCTCTATTCTCTCTCCCAACTTGATGATGTCTGAGAATTTGTGGTTCTGGATGACCATCAATCTTTCATAATATTGCGGATCTTGAGCTCTAACAAAGAACTTGTTCGTTTGTTCTTCTTCGAGTGATGGCCTTACCTTAGCAGCCTCTGATCTCCAACAAGTAGCATACTCGCGGAAGGTTTCTATTGGCTTCTTCTTGAGGTTTTGAATATAAAAAATGTCAGGCGCATTTTATGTGTTGAACCTGAATCTATCCATGAAGTCTGATGCCATACTTACCCAATTTGCCCACTTGTTTGGGTTTTGACTGATATACCAAGACAAGGTGTCTCCTATAAGGCCTCGCGTGAACAGCTTCATGCGTATTTTTTCATTCTTACCTACTCCTACAAGCTTGTCGCAATATGTTCTTAGATGCACCTTTAGATCACCAATTCCATCGAACATTTTGAACTTTCGAGATCTGTAACCCTCTTGCACTTCCACATTTGGCTGAATACACAAAGCTTTCTAATTAAGACCTTCAACGCCTTTCCCACCTTCAACATTCTGGACTCTCTTCGTGAGTTTCTTGAGTTCCTCCACCATATTTCTAATGAGCAGGTCCTTCTTGATTGGTTCGGATATGTATAGGGTTTGTTGGGGATTATGGGGTAGGTGTGACGACCCGACCAGTCGTCTCAGGAGTTACCGCTCCGTTTCCCCCATTTCTTCTTCATCATGCTTCGTTATCCGTGTTTTTTGTGATCGAGTTGAGTAGTTTGCGTTTGGATGTGGTTTGGTTGGGTTTTTTTATCAAAAGAGCAAAAAGGCATCGCAAAGCAGGTTATGCTATCGCAAAACCCACATGCGGACCGCATATCTCACACCGAGATCGCAGACCAAGACAGATTTCTGGGCAAAGATCAACGTCAGAAATGCGGTCTCATATGCGGTCGCATTTCTATAATGCGAGCCGTGTATCGCACACACTGAGATCGCAGATCGAGACAGATTTTTGGGCAAAGATCAACATCAGAAATGCGGTCTAATATGCGGTCGCATTTCTACAATGCGAGCCGCATATCGCACACACTGAGATCGCATATCGAGACAGATTTTCGGGTAAAAATCAACGTCCAAAATGCGGTCTTATATGCGGTCGCATTTCTACAATGCGGACCGCAAACCATACCGCACACTGAATGCGGTGAAGGCTAGGGTTACAATCTGCGATGGCCGTATCAATAATGCGAACCGCATGTCTGGTATGCGACAGAAATGCGGTCGCATTTTAAACCTGAAAGGGGCGTTTTCATCCCGATTTTTGACCCGTTATAAATAGAAACCAGTAACCATTGGCTATGTAAAACCCACTGTCGTTACCATCTAAGAAACATCTCCTAAACGCCCTAAATCACAGCAAAATCAGCCTCGAAAATATGTCCAAATGAGACTTGCTTGGACAGATTCTTAAAAGAGGGGATTTCGGCCATTTTAAACATATTTGGAGCTATAGAGCTCGGATTGAAGCGAATTTTTAGGTGACTTTCGGTAGATTTTTCAAGGGAAACATCGGGGTAAGTGTTCTTAACTCAACTTTGGTGAAATTACCCCAGTATATCGCTATTTTTAGTATTTAATTGGTGATTAAGTTGGAAAAATTGTGAAAATCCTTAAGTTTAGAGTTAAGATTTGGAGGTCGATCCGATGTCGGAATTCGACAATTTTTGTATGGTTGAACTCGTTGGGACATAAGGAACCCGTTGATGTGAAAATTTCTGAGCTTCGAGAAGTGGGCCTGGGGCTCGAGTTTTGCTAATTTCGGAATTTCTTGGTATTTTTCGATTTGTTTTCGCTTGGGCTTTGTCCCCTCAGCATATTGTGACGTATTCATTCTGATTTTTGGTAGATTCGACGCGCATGGAGGCCAATTCGAGGGGCAAAGGCGTCGTGGGCTACGGAATTAGCTGGTTTGAGGTGAGTAGTGATTGTAAATGATGTTCTAAGGGTTTGAAACCCCGGATTGTACATCGTAGTGCTATATTGAGGTGAGGCACGCGCTCGATGATGAACGTGGGGTCGTTTACTGCTGGGGATTGTGACTTGGTCCGTCCCGATTGATGATTTTCACCACGTATTTGATTGAAACTTATTTGTTATCATCGTGATTTAGGCTGATTTCCATATTTGGGCTTCGTGCCAATTGTTTGAACCGTTCGGTGATTTTTATCAGTGTTTCCTCACTATTTTGACTTATTACTTGAACTCAGTCATGCTGTTTTTACTGTTTTACAACTCAGCCACTTTTACTCAGTTTTGAGACTTAAATAATATTCTAATGATGTTTTTGGGCTGGGAACTACTGTTTTACTATGCCCGAGGGGCTTGTGATGATTTTCTGACTGAGTGCGGCCGAGGGCCAGATGCGAGGATTTACTGAGTGAGATGAGGTCGAGGGCCTAAGATACATTATATGCCACGAGGTAGCTTGTGACTAATATGAGGGCGAGGGCCTGAGATACTTTATATGCCAGAGGGCCTGAGATACTTTATACAGCACGAGGTGGCTTGTGACTGATATGAGGCCGAGGGCCTGAGATACTTTATATACGCCACGAGGTAGCTTGATTGATATGAGGCCGAGGGCCTAGATTTATGCCACGACGTGGCTTGATATTGTGCTTGGCTCGTAGGCCCCTCCCGGAGTCTGTACACCCCCAGTGAGCACGGGTACCCATTGTGATGTGAAATATAGCCCGAGGGGCTGATATTGTACTATGTGATAGCACGAGGGGCTGATACTGTTCCATGTGATAGCCCGAGGGGCTGGTATTGTTCTGAGATTTGAGCCCGAGGGGCTGATACTGTTCCATGTGATAGCCCGAGGGTCTGGTATTGTTCTGAGATTTGAGCCCGAGGGGCTGGTACTGTTCTGTGATATTGCCTGAGGGGCGAATTTGTTGATACTGAGCTCGAGGGGCGATGTTTTACTTCACATTATTTACTTGAAAAATTACATGTTTTACCCGTTGAAAAGAGGTTTTACTTGATTGCTCACTGATTTACTGTGTTCAAATGATGTTTTATTGCTTTATTATGGATACCTTGTGCTTTACGTGCTTTCTTACTTTCAGTCATTATTTATATTTATTTCTCACTGAGTCGGAGTACTCACACTACTCCCTGCACCATGTGTGCAGATTCAGGCGTTGTTGGGTTCCGCTCAGGAGTGCTGACTCCTCCCGTCCAGGCGGTGATTCAGAGACTACGAGGTAGCTGTTGGCTTCCGCAGCCTCGTATCTCTTTATCTTACTGTTTCCGTGCTCTTCAAATAGTTGTGCCAAATATTGTATTTAGTAGACTTATTATCAGGATCCATAGTTGCTCATGACTTGTGACATCCCGGTTTGGGCAGTGTCGGGATGGTTAGCTATATTTCCGCGAATTATTGTTCTTAAATTATGCTTATATTATCTTCATGTTAATTAGCTGCTTAAAATGAGATTTTGGTTAAATTGGCTGGCCTTGTCTTCATGAGAGGTGCCATCACGACCGCGTTCGGGGTTAGGGTCGTGACAGGTTAGCATCAGAGCCTAGGTTACATAGGTCTCACGAGTCATGAGCGGGTTTAGTAAAGTCTCGCGGATCGGTACGGAGATGTTTGTATTTATCTTCAAGAGGCTGCAGAACCTTTTAGGAAAAACTTCATATTCTTGATATCCTTATCATGCAGCTTGATTCTATTGAGGCTTATGCCTTTATTTCCTTCCTACTCAATCTTATGCGACGCGAAGCGCTTGTTATCAATTGGGTGTCGAAGAGTTGTAGTGGTACTGCAGACGTGGTGCCAGATGCGTGTTCGGGTAGGCTATTATCATTGTCTTGTGGAAGGATGTTCTTATGTTCCAGCTTAATATCTGTATCTTCTATGGTTTTGAGACCGGTGCACGAATTGCTACGATGTCTACGCGTTGTTGTCATACAATGTTGGTGAAATGGTAGAGTGCTTATATATGGAACGCGGCAGAGAATGACTCGAAAGGAGGATTTCTCAGTGTGTGATTTAGAGGTTCAGCATTTAATTCCAGCGAAGGAAAGGCAGTTGGACTATAGATGCCCATGTTTGTTTGATGAAGTAACAAGAGTAAATATTTTCAAGCATGATAGAATTTTCAATGTGATGCGGTGTCGTCGTCTTTGTTTGAACGCATTATGGTTCGTCGGTGTTACGGCCTTCTTGGATTTTTGCCTCCGGGGCATGGTGCTGTGAAATGGTGCCTAAGGGGTGGTTGCCAGGGATAGCTGTGTGCAGCGGTTCAAAATCGAATTAGTATTTCTAATATGGATGGCTCGAGAAATATGATCTTCGAAGAGGCTTAGAGTCGGTAACATTTTATTGGATCGGGTGCTACAGAGATGGATTTTGATTTGATGCAACACGTGAGCAGCAAAGTATGAGGAACGACATGGCAGGAAGTATTTCGCGGTGGTTGAAGTACTAGCAGGCCAAGTATGAGAAGCAGAGGTTGAAAAGTTGCTTAAAGGAGATGGTTTAATCGAAATAAGAGTGA
>MCJB01016491.1:0-57974 GCA_002018475.1 Nicotiana obtusifolia
TATCTTGGAGACCGAAAGGCCATTCCAGTAAGGCAGGGTTCCCCGAGACGAGAAAGGAGGAACGATCTTAATCGGAGTAACCGAGGACCATTGGCGAGAAACAACTTCGAGAGAGCCGCTGGCCATCGAGAAGCACCACGACTGTCCGAATATAACTTCAACGTCGACTCAACGACTCTCGCATCGGCCATCGGTCGCATTAAGGATACCAAGTGGCCTCGACCGCTGCAATCGGATCCAGCTAAGAGAAACCCCAGTTTGATATGTAAGTATCATGGTACACATGGGCACAAGACAGAAGACTATCGACAGTTGAGGAAAGAGGTGGCACGGTTGCTCGAACATGGGCACCTTCGAGAGTTTTTGAGCGATCGAGCCAAAAACCATTACGGGAACAGGAATAGACCAGTAAACCAGGAGGAGCCTCAGCACACGATCAATATGATAATCGGTGGGGTAGATACACCCCAAGGACTGTTATTGAAACGCACCAAAATATCTATCACCCGAGAAAAGCGTACTCGGGATTACGCGATGGAGAGAGCTTTGCGCTTCAGCGAGGAGGATGCGGAAGGAATCGTACAACCCCATAACGACGCCTTAGTGACATCGGTGCTTATACAAAAAACCAAGGTGAAACGTGTGTTGGTCGATCCCGGTAGTTCAGCCAACATAATTCGATCATGGGCTATCGAACAACTCGGGTTGACCGATCGAATTATCCCTGAAGTTCGGATCCTCATTGGTTTCAACATGGCTTACGAGACAACCAAAGGAGAAATAACTTTACCAGTAAACACTACCGGTACCGTTCGGGAAACGAAATTCTGCATAATCGAAGGGGATATGAGATACAACGCCTTGCTTGGGAGACCATGGATTCATGATATCAGTGCGGTACCCTCGACACTGCACCAAATGTTGAAATTCCCATCGGCTGATGGGATCATAACTGTTTATGGAGAAAAACATGCGGCGAAAGAAATGTTCGCAGTAGAAGAAGCAATGCCGAAAATGATAGCCCCTTCTCAAAGAACCAAATAGCAACCACAGGTATCACCTTCATCAAACGAAGGTGAACAGGAACTTATCGAAGACGATGAATACGGGATTCCCCGATCATTCGTCGGCCCCGACGAGTCCGATGCAACTAAGTCGACGGTCGAGGAACTCGAGCAAATTTCACTTCGAGAGGATGCACCGGATCGGAAGGTATACCTGGGCTCGGGCTTAAGTTCCGAGCTCAGGACTAAACTTATTCGTTTTCTTTCAGCTACCAAAGCAATCTTTAGCTTGGTCCCATCTTGACATAACAGGGATACCTCCGGAGATCACGACTCACAAACTGACATCGATCCTAAATTTCGGCCGGTCAAGCAAAAGAGAAGGCCTCAATCCGAAGTCAAGCAAATATTCATCAAAGATGAGGTAACCAAGCTTTTAAATATAGGATCTATTCGGGAAGTTAAATACCCAGAATGGTTAGCAAATGTAGTTGTAGTTCCTAAGAAGGGAAATAAGTTAAGAATGTGCATAGATTACAAAGATTTAAACAAGGCATGCCCTAAAGATTCTTTTCCCTTACCTAACATCGATCGCATGATCGATGCCACCGCTGGCCACGAGACCCTTAGCTTTCTCGACGCCTACTCCGGCTATAACCAGATACGGATGGACAAGGATGATCAAGAGAAGACATCCTTCATCACTAAGTATGGTACATACTGCTATAACGTGATGCCATTCGGGTTAAAAAATGCAGGGGCTACTTATCAACGCCTAGTAAACAAAATGTTCGAAAAACAAATAGGAAAAAAAATAGAAGTTTACATTGATGATATGTTAGTTAAGTCCCTGCGAGCAAAGGACCATTTGAGTCATTTGCAGGAAATGTTCGATGTACTGAAACAGTACAACATGAAGTTAACCCCGGAGAAGTGCGCATTTGGAGTGGGCTCGGGAAAATCCCTCGGTTTCATGATTTCAAATTAGGGAATAGAAATTAACCCCGAAAAGATCAAAGCCATCGAAGACATTACAATCGTAGACAGTGTAAAGGTTGTACAAAAGTTGACAGGTCGGATAGCTACTCTAGGCCGATTCATTTCAAGGTCTTCTGATAGAAGTCACCGGTTTTTCAACTTGCTGAAAAAGAAGAACGATTTCTCGTGGAGTCCGGAATGCCAGCACGCGTTAGAAGAACTCAAGAGGTATCTCTCTAGTCTACCTTTGCTGCATACACCAAAAACGGGTGAACAATTATACCTCTACCTTGCCGTTTCGGAAGTAGCGGTGAGTGGGGTCCTGGTCCGAGAAGAACAAGGTACGCAGTTTCTTATTTATTATGTCAATAGAACCAGCCGAAAATAGATACCCGCATCTAGAAAAATTTGCACTCGCTTTATTGAGTGCCTCTAGGAAGCTAAAACCCTACTTCCAGCGCCATCCAAAATGTGTAGTAACAACTTACCCCCTGAGAAATATAATGCATAAGCCCGAGCTATCCGGCCGATTGGCCAAGTGGGCCATCAAAATAAGCGGGTACGATATCGAATATCGGCCCCGAGCGTCGATCAAATCTCAGGTATTGGCAGATTTCATCGTGATTTTGCGCCGTCGTTAATACCCGAGGTCGAAAAGGAATTAATGACCAAATCGGGTACTCCTTCGGGAGTGTGGATCCTATTCACAGATGGTGCCTCGAAAATTTGAAAGGATCGAGGCTTGGTATCGTATTAAAACCCCCAACCGGAAACACTATTCGACAGTCTATTAAGACTGTAAAATTGACTAACAACGAAGCAGAGTATGAAGCTATGATTGCTGGTTTAGAACTGGCCAAAAGCCTGGGAGCATAGATAATCGAAGCCAAATGCGATTCCCTCCTTGTGGTCAACCAAGTAAACAAGACTTTCGAAGTCAGAGAAGGGCGAATATAGAGGTATTTGGACAAGCTTCAAGTCACGTTGCACAGGTTTAAAGAATGGACTTTAAGGAACATACTTCGAGAACAGAACAGTGAGGCCGATGCCCTCGCCAACCTAGGATCGTCGATCGAAGACGAGAAAATTGAGTCCGAAAAAGTCGTACAACTCTTAAGGTCGGTGGTGGAGGAAGGCCATGCCGAAATTAATTCGACAAGCTTGACCTGGGATTGGAGGAACAAGTATTTAGAATATCTCAGCTCAGGCAAACTCCCTTCAGATCCCAAAGAATCGAGAGCATTACGCACAAAGGCAGCCCGGTTCTGTTTATCCGATGATGGGAGCCTATTCAGAAGGACATTCGGAGGACCCCTCGCGATATGCCTTGGACCAGGAGACACCGAGTATATTTTGAGAGAAATACACGAAGGCTCGTGTGGGAATCACTTTGGTTTCGAATCCTTGGTTCGAAAAATAATTCGAGCTGGCTATTATTGGATCGATATGCAGAAATATGCGAAGGAGTTCATTCGCAAATGCAACAAGTGCCAAAGGCATGCACCGATGATCCATCAACCCGGAGAGACACTGCATTCGGTCTTATCGCCATGGCCATTCATGAAATGGGGAATGGACATCGTTGGCCCGCTCCCTTATTCGCCAGGTAAAGCTCAATTTATTCTTTTTATGACTGACTACTTTTCCAAATGGGTTGAAGCGCAGGCTTACGAAAAAGTTAGAGAAAAGTAGGTGATCGACTTTATCTGGGACCATATCATATGTCGATTTGGGATGCCATCGGAGATCGTGTACAATAACGGCAAGAAGTTCATCAGCAGTAAAGTGACAAAGTTCTTTGAAGACAACAGGATCAAGAGGATCTTATCGACGCCCTATCACCCCAGCGGCAACGGACAAGCTGAGTCAACCAACAAAACCATAATACGAAACTTGAAGAAAAGGTTAACCGACGCAAAGGGAAAATGGAAAGAAATACTGCTTGAGGTTCTATGGGCATATCGCACAACCGAGAAAACCAGCATCAGGGCCACTCCTTTCTCTCTAGTATACGGAGCTGAGGCTTTAATACCAGTCGAAGTAGGCGAACCGAGTGTCAGGTTCCGATGCGCAACCGAAGAATCAAATAGAGAAGCTATGAACATCAATCTGGAATTATTGGACGAAAGAAGGGAAGCAGCCCTTGTTCGAATGGCGGCAAAAAAACAAAAGATCGAGAGGTATTATAACCGGAGAGCCCATCTTCGACACTTCAACATCAGAGACCTGGTGCTCAGAAGAATCACACTCAATACTCGAAATCCGAATGAAGGAAAGCTAGGACCGAACTGGGAAGGGCCCTACACCATCTTAAAGGTCACCGGAAAGGGATCTTATAAGCTCGGAACCATGGAGGGCAAACAACTGCCAAACAATTGGAATATAAGTCACCTAAAGCGATACTATTGTTAAGGTATGTGATTTCACTTTTTCGTTTGTTTGTTTTGCTAACATCTACAGGTATTGAACGAGGCAATCTCGAACTAGGAAGCACATGAAATTAGGACTGAAAGCACGCGTTGCACTCTTTTTCCTTTCGACCGGTTTTATCCCAAATTGGTTTTTACGACAAGGTTTTTAATGAGGCAACCAGTAATCGTGCTAACCTAGATCGGTCGCTCATCGAAGATAATAATATTTGGTGCACAACTTCGATCGACCATGATTATCAAAAGATCGCTTATCTACTTCGATTCATTGTTTGGTCATTTCAATTTTGGGGAACTTCCCGTAGATCGTTAGGAATCAATGTAAGGGTCAAACGGTCGAAAATATCGTGCCCGAATAGATTGATCTACCCCCTCAGCAAATTGTACAAGCACCTAAATGCTAATGAAAGCTTTTCGGCACCAATATCCTGTCTCCGAGCCCAAAGGCCCCTTCAAGTTTTATTACATGATCAAAAATTAACATTGTTCAGAACTTCACACGAAAATTGAAGGGAAGTAAGACCTGTTAAGGCAAAACCCAATTCCTTAAAAGGCCAAGGCCTTATCGAGTTAATGAAACTCGAAGGAAAGTAAAACCTATTAAGGCAAATCCGAATTTGTAAAAGGCTAAGGCCGAATCGAGTTAAACTCGAGGGAAATTGAAATCTGTTAAGATAGAACTCCGATTTCTTAATGGGCCAAGGCCACATCGAATTAATAAAATTCGAAAAGGAATAAGACCTATTAAGGCAAACCTCGACCCCCTTTCGAGGCTTAGGCCTTACCCAATCGGCCGTGAAAGGGGAAAATCTACTGAGAAATAAGCTAAGTCTTAACTAAGCCTGAAGGGCAGAAAAGTCTGCAAATTGGATTATCAGAATAGATCAAACAAGAAAGGGGGATAAAAGAAAATCTTTTATATGTACAAAACAAAGTGTGTTACAAAAGGTGAGAATCCTAGAAAGACATATTATACAACAGACGACATCAATCAGAATTCTCGAAATCTTCTTTTTCTTCAGGTAAGGCCCGCTTTCTAGCATCGGCTTCAATCTTTGCTGCATCATCGACCTCGATGGATAGATCGAAGCCTCGAGATTGTAACTCCTCGAGAACGAAAAGGCAGGTTTGGCACTTGGCATACTCAACCAGAATCTTTGATTTCTCTACAGCCTCGGCATCAGCCCTGTATTGAGCTATTAGATCATCGGCATCAGCTTTGGACGTAGCAATCTCGGATTTTGCCGATTGCAGCTCGTTGACCAGATCATCACGATCCGAGATGAGCGTCTCGACTTGGGACTGAAGTGTATCGGTGCTCTTAGTCAGAGTCCCGATTTTCTCTTGCGCCTCCGAGACTTGTTCTTCCAAAGAAACTACACGAGCCTGGAGGGTCTCCTTTTCCGAAGTCAGCAGATCGGCCTTGGTTCTCCATTCGCTGGTTTCTGCCTTGCCTCGCTCAATGCGGATCGGAATTGATTTATTCGGTCGAGTTGCTACTCCTTCTGGTCGAGTGTATTGGCATTCTCCCTGCGCATGAAGTCTAGCTCAACCCGAAGGGTCGACATTTCCCCCTCGAGTCGCTGACGACGTGACTTTTCTTCCCTTAGCCGAAGAAAAGCCTCATGATGAAGCACCAAAGACAACGAATATGAAAGAAAATAAAACGGTCATTACATATTGAAAAGTAAAATAACAAACACCAATTAAAGCCTGTATGAAGTTTTACCTTATTTGCTGCCTGTTGAGCCTCATTGAACAAGCAGGCCTCGTCCACCTCATCCATTGCAGCCTGATCTTCCTCGGTCACCGGACACCGAAGATAGCTAGCCACACCCACAGGCGCGACAAGAGCCCTAGCGTCTTTATGAATGGCAAACTTTATTATCCTCTTTTGGTCAGGATTGGAACTCGGAGTAGGAAATTTATCAACCAACTTGGGACCGAAAGATACCCTGCTCGTCTCGGCGGAGGAACTCTTCCTTGGCACTTCGAGCCCAAAGGTGTCAGCCGATGGCACACGGTCAAAAAAGTCTTCAAAGGGCCTTGCCGGTACGTGGTCTTTGCTCGGCGAATGCGCCCTTGCAGCCCGGGCTTCATTGAAGGTTGCCTCTGAGAAAGAAGGAGAGTCCACTGCTTCTGGGGGACCTGAGGTTCCCTGTACTGCCTCCCCTGCATCGGCGGAAACCCCGGTCCTCGCCCCTGCATCGAGGCCCTCTACTCGATGAATACGAGCTTCATCGGTCCTCGACTCGGGGACTGCCCGAGATGGTTCGTTTCTTGAAATACCGAGGCCCCTATCTTCCTCGGAATCATCACTCAATCGGATAGCCAAGTTGGCAATTCTGGGCTTACGAGCTATGCTCTTCTTCTTAATTCTTTTTTTCTCGGGCTCAGAGGAATTGGGGGCTTCTTTTCTCTTTTTCTCTCCCTCCTGCTCCGAGACAGGGGGAAGGCAGGGAACCTCTCTATCGGGGGACGTGAGCCTCAACTCAGCGTCCTTCGATAGACTTGCAAAGGAAGAAGGAAATGAATTAGCAGCTGCACCGATCATACAAAGCATGAAATATAAGCGTTATCAGTCTCACTATGATTTTTGGCCTCCCATAGGCCTTTCGATATCTCACGCCAGGCGCGCTCTGAGTAGGTCCTTTGAGCTACCACCTTCTGGACCCACTTTTCCAAATGCTGAATCGCAGCCGGCATTTGAAATACGGCTATATCTTACAAAATATATTAGTGAGATAACAAAGGAAAAAACAACATATGAATTAGGACAGGAAAATGATTCTTACGGTTCATGTTCTACTTTTCAGGGAACGGCATATCTTCTGCAGGGATTAGGTCCGACGTCCTTATTCGAACAAATCGGCTCATCCAGCCCCGGTCCTTGTCCTCGTCAATGCTCGAAAATAGGGCTTTGCTTGTCCGGCGAGCGAGTTTTATTAGTCCCCCTCGGAAGACTCGGGGGCTGTATAATCGCAATAGATGATCGATGGTGAAAGGATGCCCATCGAACTTACTCACACAAAAACGGAAAAGGTGAATTATTCGCCAAACGGAAGGGTGAATCTTACCCAACGTAACATTGTACCTTTTGCAAAAGGCGAAAATAATGGGGTCCAAAGGTCCCAACATGAAGGGGTAAGTGTAAACACTCAAATAGCCCTTCACGTGGGTGGTAATCGCCTCGTCCGGAGAGGGGACTACCACATCTTTACCAACCCAGTTACATTCTATTTTCATCCTATCAATGGTTTTGCTCGTGATTGAACTAATATACCTAACGACCGGTTCACCCCGGCCCGGTACTGAGGAAGTCTTATCCACCTTAAAGTCGGAGCCGATTGAGCATCCGACCGGTACGAAAGCTTTTAGAGGAGGCTCTGTCGAAGTTTCCTCAGCAACGAGAGGCTCGGCCTCTTCAGTGGGTTGAGAGGAGGAAGGTTGTTGCTTCTGAGGAACAGACTTAGATGTCTTTGCCATTGAAGTTGCAGAGATGGAAAGCGTAGAAAGAGAAATTACTTGAAGAACAGAGTTTAGAGAACTTGGGCAATATGGTATTCAAACGACGCAAACTTGAAAATTGAAAAATGAGAGGGCTATTTATACTTTTCAAAAGGCGGCGGTTCGAAACCCAAAATGAGAAAGCATTAATTAGTGTTTGAAGGAATTGCAGAGTTTGTCGCCAGTTGCTACATGAAAAGAGCTTTTTGATACTGGCCACGTGCGTCATCATGCTGCCGTCATTCATCAACAAGACGTTTTGTGATTTGATGTTTCGAATTCCGTGACGCTCACTATAAGTATGTATCCACTTAACCTAACCTTGAAAGCGGTGGATCATGTCGTTTCTTGTCATTACTCTCCAAAAAATGAGGGGACTATCTGTATGGGGTCGAATCCGATCGCTTGCATAGGAATACCGGTTTTGGGATTCGACGACCAACATCGACTGGAGTCACCAACCGAGAAGCCCGAGACCAGATGTCGTCTGAACGAAGCTCGAAGCCAAAGCGCTGGAGGTGAGATCGTCGAGGTCGATCGGGATAAAACATCCTATGGTAAAGTTATCAGATTTGCGCAACTAAAGGACCGGAAATCTTGTGATATACAAGTATCTCGGCGGGAATCACCGCTCAAACCAATAAAGACATTGAATCCATTAATTCTAGGAATATCTTACCTTGTAAATGAGATTTTTACCTTGTATAGAATTCTTGACCTTTCCTATATAAACAGACAGCCCCATTTGTATAAGGGACGACATACAATCAATATACAAAAACTATAGTCTACTTTGCTCGTTCATCTACTTCATATTTTATTTCAGAGGGCTTCTAACACAGGAAGATTACTCAATGTTGACGATCTGCTTTTTCCTTGTTCACTAATTTAGTCTCTATTTCTGTTATTCTTTAACTGTATTAAATCAGGTCGCGTATCTTTAAAACCACATATAAATTTAATTGTTACTCGTAATCAAGGGTAAACACTCTTCAAATCAAATTTATTTAATTTCAGCAATTATTTATGTTTTATAAGTAGGAAATTTAATTTTTAAGAGGTATTTTAGTAATTTAACTTTTAACTTTTAAACTTCTCACTTTTATAATAATTAGTTTTTCGACACGTGCGTTGCACGTGTATACTTATGCCGGCCGGGTCACGTACTATACAAGTATGCAAAATGATATCAATAGTATTACATAAAACTTTGAGTAAATAATTATATGTTAAAGAATAAAATATAAATATATGTGAATCATCAATGTAGAAAGTCTTATGGTAATTTGTTTGAAAGTACAAATTTATGTAAATGATCCGTTCATAACTTTGAAGTTATTGTTTTTTTTTTTATAGAGAAAACCATCTTCATAATATTTATGTTGAAGCATCAATCTTGTTTACCAAGCACGAGTGATCTCCAACTATTTTTAAAGAAAAGCTGCCTCACACCGAAAGAAAATTTGGAGTAAGAATCGTAAACCAAAGTGATCCAAAGTGCAAATGAGTGGCTGCAATATTTTCGTCACGTTTCATCAGTTCATTAGTTAAATACTTCCCCAATTACTTTTAGCTTAATTTTTTTCTTATCTGATTTAGCTTATTTTGTATATACTTTGAAACTTATTTTTACATATCCGCATAATATTAATTTAGTCATTGCTACGGTATCACTCTAGAAGAACGAATCAATTTTCATCGTAATACATATCTTCGTAAGGGAACTCATACTGCGAATAATATCTATGATTCACATGAAAAATTCAAAATCATACTTTGCCAAAAATAATGCACATAATATTAAAATATTATATTTCTCACAAGAATTCAAAGTCTATCAACTTTAACCAAAATGATATCTAAATATAAATCTCATTTATTCTCAAGCGGTAACAATTTTCAAATATAGATATGATTAATTCCAAATTAAATACTTCATATTATACTGAATTTCGAAAGTAAACTTCGGACAATATTAAAAAATCTAATTAGGTTTAGTTTGATTTGATTTGGTATGGAGTAAAAATAAATCGAACTAAATTGATATATAAATATATAATTTTTATATATACTTTTAAGTTTTTATACATTTAAAAAAAATGTATCTAAAAATATTTGTGATCCTCTCATGGAATATAGTATCTAATAGAACTATGAAGTACATTTGCATCCATTTCTATATATTTTAAATAATGATTTGTTTCATTACTTTCTTATCAAGTATTTTGAAATACATCAATCTCTTTATTCTTCCATATCATATGTCAAGATCTATTAAACTCGGGGCTTTTGCATCTATACTCGATTTTGGGGTCACAATCGAACTTATACCCACTTTACAAAAAAAATTGCAAGCCTACCCACTTTATGATCAACTTCTGACTTATCGGGTTTGAAGTTAAAAAAAATAGTCTGAAGTGAAAAAATTACACTTCAGATGCACGTAAGGCCAAATAGGTTTGAACTGCAACCAATAATTTCATACACTTAACGCCAATAAGTTTGAAGTGAAAAATTACACCTCAGATGCACTTAAGGCCAAAAGGTCTTATGAGCAACAAACGTTTTTCTACACTTAAGGTGTAACGACCCGACTGATCGTTTTGCTTTCGAGATCTCCGTTCCCCTAATTAAGACTCCCGGTATGTGTCTTTTCTATTTTATGACTGGCGGGGGGTGGTTGACTTGGGTTTGGAAGGGTTCGGGTTGAAATCGGAATACTTGGTTCCTTAATAGTAGCCTAAGATGGCCAAGTTTGACTTGAGTCAACATTTTTAGCAAACAATCTCGGAATCGGTATTTGACGGTTCCAATAGGTTTGTATAATGATTTTGACTTGGGCATGTGTTCGAATCGGGTTTTGGATAATCCGAGAGTGTTTCAGTGCTTAATGCTGAAAGTTGGCGCATTGAAGGTTTTCAAGTTCTTTAAATTTGGTTTGAAGTAGACTTTTATATTATCGAGGTCCGTTTGGGATTTCGAGCCTGGGAATACTTCCGTATGGGATTTATGACTTGTACGCAAAATTTGATGTCATTCCGAGTAGTCTAAGTATGATTCGGCGCGTTCGGAGCTAGTTAAGAAGTTGAAGTTCATAATTTGATCTAATTTGGTTTTGGGATGTGATTCTTAGTTTTGTTGTTTTTACGTGTTCCGAGAGTTCGAACAGGACTGTATTATGTTTATAGACTTGTTGGTGCAGTTGGACGGGGTCCCAGGTGGCTCGGGTGAGTATCAGACCACCAAGAGTTGAGTTCAAAAATCTTCTATATGTTGTTCTGGTTTCCTTCTTCGCGAACGCGGAGAAGGCCTCACGTTCGCGATGAAGGAATTGGGCTGGGGATATTTTGTTCTACGCATTCGCGAAAAGGAGCTCGCGATCGAGAAGCTCTGGGCCACTGGCCTTCGCGTTTGCGAATGGTAAGGCGAGCTGGGGGGGGGGAGGGGGAGGGTGGCACACTATTGGTCTTCGAGTTCACGAAGAAGCCCTCACATTCGCGTAGGACAGTCGAGGCAAGCCTTCGCGTTCGCGAGGCTTTGGTCGCGTTCGGGATGTAAAGTTTTTCAGCCTTTGGCTGCTTTGCCTTCGCGATCGCGAGGCTATTGTCGCCATCGCGAAGAAGGAAAATCTGGGCAGTGACTTTATTAAAACGGGACTTAGGCCATTTTCTCTCATTTTCATTTCCTTTGGCCGATTTTGTAGCTTCTTGAAGATGGATTTTCACGTAGCTATTGAAGGTAAGTAATTCCTACCCAATGTGAGTTTAGTACATAGATTATTGGTAGATTTTAACATGTAAAATGTGGAAAGTTTTGGGGTTTATTGAAAAAACTTAGATTTTGATAAAAATGGGATTAGACCACGAAATGATTATGGAATTGAGTAGAAATTATATATTTGGGTTTCTGAGGTTATGGATAACTTTTATTTACAAAAATTTTCGAAATCCGGGCACGCGGGCCTGGAGGTGAATTTTACAAATCTTCCAATTTGGGTTGGGTAATTACCCTAATAGTTTGATTATAAATTTTTGAGCGTATATTGACTAATTTATACAATATTTGGCTAGTTGCGGATTGCGTGGCACCAATTTGAGGCTTTAGTGTGAATTGTGGACCGGGAAGAGAAATTGAACTAGGTAAGTCTCGTGCCTAACTTTGTAAGAGGGAATTTCCCGTAGGTGATATGGTTACTAATAGTTGTGGGTTCTACATGTGCACGATGTGACGAGAGTCCGCATGTAGGTAAAATTCATGCTTATGTCCCGGTAGTTTTAGGACACTACCATCTATTACTTGTATTATTTATACTCTACTTGTTAGTTTAATTCCTTAAATTATATTTGATATTGGATAAAGGATTTGTAAAGATCGAGCTTCATTACTTTGAGTTTTGGCGGGTTACTTGACCGTTAGTGGAAATTATGCCTCCTTGTGCATTATTCTTGTAGTAGCCGTTAATCGGAGTTCATAGAGTATTCTCTCTTCCTGTGGATTGGGCCAAACGCCTCGGCAGTATAATAGATGCATCTATGGTTCGCGCCAGTCGACCCTCGACAGTGTACACATTATTCTAGATCGGGTCGTACAACCTCGACATAAATCGTGCGTGATATTGCTCGGAGTCTGATTATACTTGATATTTCTTTCATGATTTGAGAATTTATAATTACTTGATGGCTCTTATTTGTTGAAATTAGTATGTGATGGTTGGAGATTCTATTTGATGTTTAGTTAAAGAACCACTTATTTATTGTTCATTAATTCGTTATTACTGATGTATTCCATGCGTATTTATAATTTCTGCACTTTATTTATTGATCCTTAGTAAGTGTCAATGTCGACCTCTCGTCACTAATTCTTCGAGATTAGACTAGATACTTACTGGGTATATGTTGTTTATGTAGTCAAGCTACACTTCTTCACTAATCGTGCCGGACCTGAGGCAGGTGCATCTGGCGGCCATTCAGGCACGTACCCCCGCTGCCTGGAGACTTAGTGGTGAGCTGCTCCCTATGCCCATTCTGTGCGCCCGGAGTCTCTTCTTGTTGCATTTATTTTTCTGTCTATTTTATTCCAGACAGTAGTGTAGGAGGTTTTGTATATTCTACTAGTTTGCTCGTGCACTTGTGACACCGAGTTTTTGGGAGATTCTAGTAGATATTTTATCGTTTTGATTATTAAATTTGCTATTTCACTCTTTCGTTATTATATGTTTTACATTACTACAATCACTTATTAATCGTTCTCTTATTAAATAAAATCAATTACATTAAAAATATTAAAATGACCAATTACATGGATAGTTCACCGTTGGCTTGTCTAGCGGCGACGTTGAGCCTAGGGGCGACGTTGAGCCTAGCGGCGACGTTGCCATCACAGCCTATAGTTGGAATTGGGTCGTGACATAATTGCAATAAGTCTAAAGTAAAAAATTACACTTCAGATACACTTTAGGCCAAATAGGTCTGAAGTGCAATCAATGATTTCATGCAAGTAATAAGTTTGAAGTGAAAAATTACACTTAAGGCCAAAAAGTTTGAAGTGCAACAAATATTTTCCTACACTTAAGGCCAATAAGTCTGAAGTGAAAAATTACAGTTCAGATGCACTTAAGGCCAAAAGGTCTGAAGTACAACAAATTCATGCACCTAAGGCCAAATAGGCCTGAAGTGCAAATTGCTCAGAAACAAAAATTTGTTCTTCGAATTTTAACAATCCAATATACGATTTAATACCTAAATCTACTACATATGAGCTCAAATTTGAAACATACCTCCAAATATCACCAAGAACAAACCCCAATCATCAATTTGTCAAAAGAACAATAAATCTAACGAACCGATTTTGTAATTAAGAAAGAGAAAAAGATGAAACCCTAAGCAATAGTAAAAAATAAAGCGCCATAACAGCTCATCACTGTAACACATCGTAAACTAACCTTAAAATATGTTCACAAATACCATATAAAATCACTTTTACAAGAAGAAGAAGAAGAAGAAGAAGAAGAAGAAGAAGAAGAAGAAGAAGAAGAAGAAGGCTTGAAGTTGTTTAAACAGTAGGTACAAGTTAAAAAAAAAATTAAAAAGTGGTTACAGGTTAAATGGGGGTGACCAAGTAGGACGACCGTGCAATTTTTACATTAAACTCTTATATCTTTTCGAATTTGAAATGGTATTTTATCGGTAATTTTAAATAAAATAGAACTTATCATTGATGCAGGCCAACCTGATCAAGTTACGTTCATGCCATCAATGTTGGGTAAGACAAGACAAGGCATTGGTTAGCCTTGATTTAGGAGTTGATAATGCGTTGGAAGTGTGGCTTGTGATGTTGATACACGTTTGTGATTATTGTGTAGTTATGAAAGACATTAATTCTTACTTGTTTGGTCCTACGTGACTATTCTTTAAACTTAGCCAAATTGTGGCCTTTTTGTAGTTATTTGTTTCCTAGTTGATTTAGGACTAGGCTCATTCTATATAAGCCTAAAGACTTCATTATTTTCAGTACCTAAATTTGATATTCAATACAAAAATCGGCAATAACTTTGCTCCAAACTCGTGTGCTTTGAACTTGTCCAATTTTTGGTGTGATTCCAAATTGAACTCGTTCCTTTGTTTGATCGAATAGTTTGCAAGACCATCATTGTCTTGAGGGTTGTTTGTATAGTATATGTACTCCGTGACTTCATCAAGAAGGTAAGTAGACTAGTTCGTACTTGTTGCTTGATAGTTCATTGAGCGTCTTGCTTCTATCTTTTGTTTTCTTGTTTCCGCGTTTAATATTGCATCAGTTGATATCAGAGCAACTTTCGTTTATATTGCATCAGTTGGTATCAGAGCTTGGAACGGGTTTGTTTCTACAATCCCTGATGCAGGTCAACCTGATCAAGCTACGTTCATGCCATCAATGTTGGATAAGACAAGAAAAGGCGTTGGTTAGCCTTGGAGAAGAGCCAAGCGTTCAAGCATCTACAAATTTGGCTATGGACGAAATTAGAAGTTGAAGATGTACATTTGCATTTATGTTGTATTATTGTGTAGTTATGGAAGACATTAATTCTTACTTGTTTGGTCCTGCGTGACTATTCTTTAAACTTAGCCAAATTGTGGCCTTTTTGTTAGTTATTTGTTTCCTAGTTGATTTAGGTTAACTAGTTATTCTTTTCCTAGTTGATTTAGGTAAAGGCTTAATCTATATAAGCCTAAAGACTTCATTATTTTCAGCACCTTACATTAATTTTATTAAGAATTTTCGGCGGCCATTGCTCCCAACCAAAACCGTGTGTTTAACTTGTCCAATTTTGGTGTGATTCAAAATTGAACTCGTTCCTTGTTTGATCGAACAATTTGCAAGACAATCATTGTCTTGAGGGTCGTTCGTATAATATAGGTACTCCTTGACTTCATCAAGAAGTTAAGTGGACTAGTTCCTACTTGTTGTCTTGATAATTCATAGAGCGTCTTGCTTCTATCTTTTATTTTCTTGTTTCCGCGTTTAATATTGTATCAGTTGGTATCAGAGAAATAATATTGCATCAATCCCAATCCTGTTTTTCGTTCCTTAGTTTACGTTCTTTCGTTAATTTCGTTTTTTGATAAAAAAAAAGAAAAAGAAAAACATGACCCAAAAAAAAAAAAGAAAAAGAAATACCGAAAATTGATAGTTGATTGAAGTTGTTAAATCATTTAGGGATTGAAGTCTTGAAGATTGATTGTTAAAGAAATGTTCTTGAACCGATTCTTGAAGTTCTTAATCGTTAGAAACCGATAATCTTGAAATCTTGAAACTCTAGTTGAAATCTTGAAGGTGCACGATTGAATCTTGAAAAATCTTTAAGTTCTTGAACATCGAAGTTGTTGTTCTTAAAGGTATACACGTGTAACTCAAGAATCTTGAAGTTCTTGAAGTTAAAATTGTAATTCTTGAAGAGTTTTGCGTTGTTCTTGAAGAGGGTCTTGAATCCTCAATCGTTCTTAACGAGTCTTCCTTGAATACTTGAAGTTCTTGAACATTAATTTGTTGTTCTTGAAGGGAGTCTTGAAAACGTGTAAGGGGGCTAAAACGTGTAAGGGAGGCCGAATTTGGGGGGGAGAAAGAGGAGGAGGAGGAATAGGAAACCCTAATTCTAGTCCAAGAAGGAAAAAACTCCCAATCCAAAGGGGAGAAGTTTCAAGGAGTTAAAATTCTATTTGGACAAGGAGAGGAGGGGCAAATTTGGGTTGGAAAAGGAGAAGGGGGGATCGAAAATCCTAACAGCTAAGGAGAGAGGATTGGTCTTCTCTAAACTAAAGTGGGAAAGCTTCAAAAATTTTCTTCCCTTTACTATTTCGAAATTCCTTCTTGAATTACATTAATTCTAATTAGTAATTCTTAGGTAATTTCCTACTTAAGTAATTACTAATCTTTGAGCTTGTAGGACCTCGTGCTAAAACTCAGAATTTCCACTTTCATAGATAATTCTGGGCTTCTTGTACTCACTTAAAAAGCTGTCCGCCTATCGAGTCACTTAAACTCACTCACCCCGAAGAAACTATTGAACCTGTGAACTTGAAAGGTCACTAAGGAACTTGATCAATTAGAGGAAGCCAATTTGAGGACAAGTACGAAATCCTACCCGAAATTTGAGTGAACCCGAAAGTCATTCAAAAAGTGAGAGAGAGTATTTTTAACTAACCTTAACACATTCTCTAGTCTTGTTTCTTTTGCAGGTTCATGGCTACGGAAGGAGAAAAGGTTGTGACCGACGTTACTTTAGCCTAGCTTTGGGCTGAAGTAAGGGCGCTTAGTATCCGAATGGAGAACATTGAAAAATCCGTTAGCAATCAGAAACATGCCGGAGAAGGGACTAGTGACGTTCCACCGTTAGACCCGATCAGTTTGCAGGATTGGCTCGCCAAAACGAGCTGAGGGATAGAGGTGCTTGAAATGTAAGGACCTTGGGGATTCCCCGGGGTATTATACCACCAGTAATGCCAGCCCGGAGAAGCGTAGCACCCGTCGGGGACATGAGCGCAGCCCGAGAGGATGATCAACCCGAGTTTGAGGAGTTTGATGATGATTTGGTGCAGCGGAATATGAGGGTAAGGCAACCGAATGGGGGTCGAGACTACATGGGAAGACGTGGTTATGATCGTGGTCCGAGAGGGAGACTTAGAGGTTTTGGTGGAAGGAATTTAGAGCATGAGTTTGATGAATATGTTGAACATTATGAGGACTTCCAACCGATCCAATCAATCCGAGGTGGCCAAGAAAATGTCCGAGATAATGGTTTGAACAGTGTCAAGGTTACTATCCCTGCTTTCAAAGGAACTAGTGATCCTGACCGATTTTTAGAATGGAAACGTCAAGTTGAGCGGATATTTGAAATAAATGATATGACTGAGGAGAAGAAGGCTACATATGCCATTGCTGCTTTTGAGTCTTATGCTTCTACTTGGTGGGAGGCTGAGAAAAGATTCAGAGTTAGACATAACTAGCCTGCACGCATAACATGGTTGGAATTGAAGCAAATAATGACCCCTAAGTATGTAAACCCACGGCACAAGCAAGAGCAGTTAAGGAGGTTGTATGACTTGAAGCAAGGGTTGAAGTCCATGGAAGAATACTATGATGACTTCGAGAAAATCCGTCTATCACTTGTCATGGAAGACGAAGAAGAAGATGAGGCTATCATCCGATTAAAGAATGGGTTGAATAATGATATCTCCAATCAGTTGAGGCTACATGCATTTGTTGCTTTTCATGATGTGTTCTTAGCTGCCATTGAAGCTGAAAAGATGATTAAAGAAAGCAGAGCAGCTCGCTATAGAGGGGGTTCCGATTCCACTTCCATACGTCAAAACAAAGAGTGAAAAACACCAAACACTGGGGGAGCAAGCCAAAGCTGAGAGCTTAAGAAACCAACCCAAGCCGCGGCACCTAAACCTGATCCTAAGGGGTCCGGAGGTATTTCTAAAACTCAACTCAACTCGCCTAGTGCATCTTCTTTTCAGTGTCACAACTGCAAAGGCTATGGACATTTCGCTAAGGACTATCCAACACGGAGGACCATGTTAATTCTTGATGATGGTACTGTGTGTGAAGAAGAAAGTGAAGAGGAGATTAAGGAAGATAAGGGGGCAGAATTGGTTGAGTGTGGCGAAGAAGAGTTAGAAGAAGAGGGTGTGAATATGTTCTTAGTGGTACGTAGGAACTTGAGCACTATGAGCGTACAGGAGGAAGGAGAAGTGCAACGTGAGAACTTGTTTCATGCTAGATGTAGGGTGAAGGGAAAGGTGTGCTCGATGATAATTGATTCAAGTAGTTGCACTAATGTAGTGAGCCACACGTTAGTGACTCAACTTGAAATACCTCCAATGAAACATCCCCATCCCTATCGGTTGCAGTGGTTAAGCGAGTGTGGTGAGTTGAAGGTGGTAAAGCCGGCACTTACTAAGTTCAAGGTGGGAGCTTATCGAGATGAAATCTTGTGCGATGTAGTGCCTATGTAGGCATGCCATTTACTGTTGGGCAGGCCTTGGAAGTTTGATAGGTGTGTTGATCATGATGGAAAGACCAACACTTATACGGCCAAGTTAGAGGGCAAGAGTTATGTACTTAAGCCCTTGACACCTAAACAAGTTAGTGATGATTACAAGCGCATACGAGAGCTGAAAGAGACGGCTAGAGCTAAGGGTGTTTGTCTAGGTCAAAAGGGTGTTTACTTGAGTTCTAATGATGAAGTTTCTACTAACGTTCACCCCTTGCCTAGTGTTGTTGATGACATTTTGTAGGAATATGTAAGCATGTTTGCCCCACGAGGAGATGGTTCATTCCAAGTGTTGCAGAAGATCAATAACAACGCATATGTTATAGACCTGCCTGGTGAGTATAGTATTTCTAAGACATTCAACGTTTCTGACTTAACTCCTTGTGTTGCAGGTAGTGCCGATCTTCTCAAGAAGGGGAGAATGATGCAGGCCAACCTAATCAAGCTACTTTCATGCCATCAATGTTGGATAAGACAAGACAAGGCATTGGTTAGCCTTCATTTGGGAGTTGATAATGCGTTGGAAGTGTGGCGTGTGATGTTGATACACGTTTGTGATTATTGTGTAGTTATGAAATACATTAATTCTTACTTGTTTGGTCCTGCGTGACTATTCTTTAAACTTAGCCAAATTGTGGCCTTTTTGTAGTTATTTGTTTCCTAGTTGATTTAGGACTAGGCTCATTCTATATAAGCCTAAAGACTTCATTATTTTCAGCACCTAATAGTTGATTTAGGACTAGGCTCATTCTATATAAGCCTAAAGACTTCATTATTTGCAGCACCTAACATTGATATTCAATACAAAAATCAGCAGCAACTTTGCTCCAAACTCGTGTGCTTTGAACTTGTCCAATTTTTGGTGTGATTCCAAATTGAACTCGTTCCTTTGTTTGATCGAACAGTTTGCAAGACCATCGTTGTCTTGAGGGTTGTTCGTATAGTATAGGTACTCCGTGACTTCATCAAGAAGGTAAGTAGACTAGTTCCTACTTGTTGTCTTGATAGTTCATTGAGCGTCTTGCTTTTATCTTTTGTTTTCTTGTTTCTGCTTTTAATATTGCATCAGTTGGTATCAGAGCAACTTTCGCTTATATTGCATCAATCATTATATAAGTTCCATATTAATTTTTGTGTTTAAATACTAAGTTCAGTTAACCTTGAAATCGTATATCAACAAATAATTATTGTTAGACAAGTAAGGAAATAACTATCGTGTGTTACTAAATAAATTCTTCCGTAAGAATATTTTAATAGATCATATGTTTGTCAACTTTTTATGTTTTACTAAACATATATGCATTTATCAAAACTTTATCTATAAATTTAATAAAGTAATATTGAAATAGTATTTATGTAACAAAAAAATCTAAAAAATCCGAAAAAATCGACAAAACCGAACCAATTCAAACCAAAATAATTGGTTTGGTTTGGTTTTGACCAAACCCGAACCAACCTAGCTTATATACATCCCTAATAGATATATTAAAAATAATATAAAATAATAAAGTGATGCGAAGTTTATGAAAACTAGGAAGTCGGTTCTGGCAAATCAGTTTCAAAAGAAAATTATGTTTCAAGAATATAATGCCTACTCAAGATAATTAAAATTCTTACCGCTAGAACTTTAAATTTAAAATTTTTTTTACCATTCACCTTTGATTTTTCTTTGCATTAGAACTCAAACCAAGAGAAAAAAGTGAAATTGGATTTGGGGATGCAGTATGTCGCTGAGTTTTATGCATATTGTTTGACCTTCGGGTAATGTTAAATGATGAAGGGATTCTTACGGCTGGCGGATGAGTGTGGACCCATGGAGATTAGTTGATTTCATGATGGATCTAACTATGGCAATGGCTTTGGAGGAGGTCGATATGAGGCTACACAGGTGGGCTATCTCCTGTGAGAAAGTTAGGGGTTGCATGACTCCTAATGAAGTTCCTATAAAGATTTCTGCCTCCTATCCAATAGGATGCACGTACTACGATGTGAGCTTGGATCCCAAACCTCTCTAGTCTCTTTTGTTTCTCATCACTTATAATAGAACCTACCTAGGCCTGAGCAACTGCAACCGACTGGGCTGGTAGTATCCCCGGTGTCTGAAGTCGCTGAACCACCTGCTCTGGAGTACGGGCGGCGGGAGTTTGAGCACTTCCCCCGGCCTGAGAAGTGGCTGGTGCAACCAGATATGAAACCGCCTCAGCAAGGCTAGTTCAAACAGTCAATATCCAGGCTAGAGCCTCCTGAAGTCCTGAAATCACAATGGGCATAGTTGGTGCCTGAGCTGGTCCCACCGGCTCAACTACATCTGGAATGTGCTCCTGAACTGGAGCAACTGGTGGATCTACAGGTGCTGCTCTAGCTGCGGTACGAGCTGCACCTCGGCCTCTATCGTGGCCCGGCCTCTCGTGGCCCTAGCTGGTGGTACTGGTGGTTGCCCACCCGATCCAGTAGCACGTGTCCTCACCATCTATGAGAGAATAGAATAACAAAAGTTTAGTTTCCGGAATCAACAAATTCGCACGACAAAAATGCAAGAAAGTGAAGTTTTCCTAATGGTTTGGAAACCTTTAGAAGATAAGTACAGATGTCTCCATGTCTCCGTACTGATTCGCAAGACTTCACTAAACCTGCTCATGACTCGTGAGACCTATGTAACCTAAGCTCTAATACCAACTTGTCACGACCCAAAATCTCACCTGTCGTGATGGTGCCTATCGCAATATTAGGCAAGTCGACAATTCACTAATAACCACACAACTTTAATTTAAAACATATTGTGATAAGCTTAAATAGCAAAAATCTCATAATTAACTGATAAGAAATACCACGACTCAATACACAATCCCCCAAAATTTGAGTGTCACCGAGTACATGAGCATATAAATGATAACATAGTATGAGTACAAAAAACACTATGTAGAAAGATAGAACAGTACAAATAACTGAAGAGAAGGAGAGTCAAGATCTGCGGACACTAAGGTAGCTACCTCGATAGTCCGCAACAGATAAAGCTCCAAAGATAGCAGCCGCCACACCCGGAAGTACCTGGATCTGCACATGAAATGCAGAGTGTAGTATGAGTACATCGACCCAATATACTCAATAAGTAACAAGACTAATCTTGGACTGAAAGCAGTGACGAGCTTAACAGGTACAGTCCAAAGACGAATTTAATCAATAAAGAAATGTAGACATGCTTTCAAGATTAACAGTTTAAGTTCAATACAGATAAAATATGCCAAGCATGACTGATATGAGGAATGATACATCACTATATCTACATGTCAATATTACATGCCAACTGTAATGCAACATAGTGATAAAGTCATACCGAACAATCAACACTAGAAACGCCGCTGAAGTCTCAACACACAACCATCTCTGATAACTTCTCCTTAGGAACCATCTCTCAACACCATGCCTAGAGGAAAACAAATGAAGACCAACATGTCGATGAGCCTCAATGTGTTCAATCAAGGATGGTGAAACCACAATATTAACATCGGAGGTATCAAATCTCAACCGCAGGGAACACCGACATTGGGCTAAAATGACATAACACTCTTCCACAAGGCGACGATACTGGTCCCCCCTCGCATTCGCAGGGAAAAGCATCCTACACCGTATTTGTAGCATCTTTACAATGTGTCGATGCTCAATCGATAACAAATGCCCGACGCCGCGTATGAATGATTAGGAAGGAATGGAAAGCATAACTTCAACGAAATCAAATTGCACGACGAGAAATCAAGGAAGGGAAGCTCCCACCATCCATGTAGCCTCTCGAAGATAAGTACAGGCGTCTCCGTACTGATCCGCAAGACTCTACTAGACTTGCCCATGATTCATGAGACCTAAGTGAACCTAGTGCTTTGATACCAAGCCGTCACGACCCAAAATCCACTATATATCGTGATGGCGTCCAACATTGCCGCTAAGCAAGCCAACAGTGAACCATCTAAATAATTATTCATTTATTACTTTGAAATCATAAGTTTTACTAAGTAATGAATTTACACATTGGAAATCATATGTATGTACGTCGTTAGTAAGATATAAAAATAAAAGATGACACTATTGTGCAAATCCATAAACATCAACTAGAGTATCCCAAAGCCCGATGTCACAAGTGCATGAGCATCTTCTAAGAAGTACAATAACAATACAACATCTGTCTGGAATATAAGATAGACAGGATGGAAACTTTATGTGCTGCGAATCGTAGCATGGAGTGTAGCTCACTATAAAGTCCCCTCAATAGCTGCGCCTACACGCCCAAATAACCACCAATGAACCTGTCAAATTCTGCACATTTAGTGCAGAAGTGCAGTATGAGTACGCAAATCAACGCGTACCTCGTAAGTATCTAGCCTAACCTCGAAGAGGTAGTAATGAGGGGTCGACATTGACACTTACTATTGGTCCAGTAAATCAAATATAATAAAGTAGATAGGTAAGAAACATGGTAAGTAAACAATGAGTACAAATATAGGTAAATAGTATGGTCTACAGCTGAACAGTGAACACACAAATCTTCAATTATCGGACACCTCCTCAATGGAATACATAATGGTCAATACCAAATCAACGTTCACATCTCAAGTCAGGAAACTCATGAGTACGCAGACTCCATATCAAGTAATTCGCACGATTCTGCCAAGACGAGCGGCCTGATCCCATAAGATTGTTTCATAGAACTACCGAGGTGAACGACCTGATCCCATAAGCATATGATACATGATACTTCTGAGGCGAACGGCCTAATCCCATAAGAATATTATGAATGATACTACCGAGGCGAATGGTCCGATCCTATAAGAATGTGTTATTTTGCCGAGGCGAACGGCCCAATCCCATAAGAATATGTTACTTTGTCGAGGCGAACGACCCTATCCCATAAGAATATTGCTGAGGCGTTCAGCCGATCCCATTAGAATATGAGACTTTGACGGGTCACTGACCCCACTCAGAATATACGTGTGAGTTATAAAATTCAAGAAAATTATCGGACGAATACGCACAACGTGGAAGAAATCTGTAAAGGAAAGTATAATTTTCACGGCTAATCAAGTAGCTCGTCAAGTAGCTGAAATAGCAAGTCGGATACTCTAGGCGAGTCTAGTCTCAGGCTAAAAGTAAATTAAAGCATTTATATAGGAAAGAATACCTCAAATAGTACAATTAAAGCATGGCGTGAGTCTAAATCTACCCGAACATAATCAGGAATTCTAGCGTATGCACGGATACTCATCACCTCATATGCGTGTAGCTCACAAAATGTGTAGCACACAATAAATATAACATCTATGGGGTAAATTTCTCCCTCACAAAGTTAGACAAGAGACTTATCGCTTCGAAGTTCCATAACTGGCTCCAATGCCTCTCTAGCACCTCAAACCAATGCCCATCGATCCGAAACTAGTCAAAAAATCACGAAAACCAATAAAAATATACTCCAATACTCATAATTAATCAATTATAACAATTTCCAACTCCGCTCGAAAATCAACAAAGTCAACCCTCGGGCCCATGTGCCCTGATTCCGAATTCTTTCGAAGATAAAAATTATCCATAACATCACAAACTCAAATATATAATTTACTCCAAATTTCATGTCCAATTTCGTGGTCAAAATACAAAAATATCAAATTCTAGGTTTTCTTGGTACAATGGGTTGAGATTGATACAGTGTTCGTATGATAGAATCGGATCTCATAGAGAATTCCGGATGTTGGAATGTGGTTCTAAGGCTTGTTAGCTAAGGTAAAGGGAAGGATCTTCAGTTTGGCTCGAGCTAATGTGCTCATGTGGGTTGTGGTGGCACGAGTAGGTGCACGAGGTGTTAAATAGTGGTGTGGGGCAACTCCGGAATAGTTCTTGGCTTGTTCGAGGACAAACGTATGTTTAAGTGGGGTGAGAATGTAACAACCCGACCGGTTGTTTTGAGCTCTAGCGCGTCGTTCGGCAGTTTGAGGCCTTAAGTAGATTCACTTCATGTTTTATGACTTGTACGTGTGGTCGAAATTGAATTTGGGGATGTTCGGAGTTGATTCTGATGAAAAATTCTCAATTTGGAAGCCTTAAGTTGGAAGAGTTGACCAAGGTTTGACTTTTGAGTAAACGACCTCGGAATCAAAATTTGAAGGTTCCACTAAGTTTGTATGATGATTTTGGACTTAGGCATATGTTCGGGTTGAGTATCGGGTGGCCCGGGAGCATTTCGGTGCTTATTGTGGAAGTTAGCATTTTGAAGGTTTTAGAAATTCCTAAGTTTGATATGAAGTGGACCTTGACGTTATTGATGTCCATTTGAAATTCCGAGCCTTGAAATAGGTTTGTATCGTGATTTTTCACTTGTACGTAATGTTTGGCGTCATTCCAGAATGTTTAAGTATGATTCGGATGCGTTCGTCGAAGTTTGAATGTCTGAAAGTTGAAAGGAAGATTTTGATCGTCGATTCATGATTTTGCTTTTATTCGTGGCGTTTTGAGCCTTCGGATAAGTTTGGATAAGGTATTGCGACTTATTGGTGTGATTGGACAGGGTCCCGAGGGACTCGAGTGTGATTCGGGGTGGTTTAGGACCAAGTTTGGGTGTTTTGATACTTCTGGTTGCTGGTGCTAGTATTGTGCTTCGCGATCGCGAGCGGACTTACGCGATCGTGAAGAAGGATTTTTGGACGTTTGGGATATGTCCATCGTGAACGCGACGATGAGGTTACGAACGCGGAGAAGGAGCTGGGTTACCCTTCTCGAACATGACGGGGAGTTGCGAACACGTAGAAGGATGGGGAGCCGTGGGACCTGGAGCCGTTAAGCCTGTGCGAACGCGACACTTTTACCGCAAACACGAAGCAGTAGGATCTGAAGGCTTCACGAACGTGACACGGTGGTTGCGAATGCGTAGAGGAAATTTTGGAGGCAGTATTTTTGGCCTTCGCGATCGCGATGGTTCTTTCGTGATCGCGACGAGGAAGGACCTGGGCAGACTTGATTTTTATATGGGGTTTGGTTCATATCTCTCCCATTTTCATTTGTTTGGGGATTTGTGGAGCTCTTAGAGGGGAGATGTCATCATCAATTATGAGGTAAGTTATTCCCACTTGTTCTAAGTTAAATACATGAGTTATGTATGGATTCAAACATGAAAATATGTAGAAATTGTGGGATTCTAGAAGAAAACCTAGAATTTAATTTTTTGAATTTTGGCCACGAAATTGGACATGAAATTGGGAATAAATTATATATTTGAGTTCGTGATATTATGGGTAATGTTTATCTTTGACTATTTCGAAATCCGAGCAAGTGGATCCGAGGGTTGACTTTGTTGACTTTTCGAGCGGAGTTGGAAATTATTATAAATTGATTAATTATGAGTGTTGGTGTACATTTTTTTTTGGTTTTCATGATTGTTTGACTAGTTTCGGATTGATTGGCATTGGTTTGAGGTGCTAGAGAGACGTTGGAGAGGTTATGAAACTTCAGATCGAGGTAATTCTCTTGTCTAACCTTGTGAGGGGAAATTTATCCCATGTGTGTTATATTTATTATGTGCTAGACGTCATGGGAGCTACGCGCGTATAAGGTGACGAGTGTATGTGCGTACGCTAGAATTCCTGATTATGTCCGGGTAGACTTAGACTCACGTCATGCTTTAATTGTACTATTTGAGTTATTCTTTCCTATTTAAATGCTTTAATTTACTTTTAGCCTGAGACTAGTCTAGCATAGAGTATCCGACTTGCTATTTTAGATAGTTGACGAGCTACTTGATTAGCCGTGTAAATTATACTTTCCTTTACGAATTTCTTCCGTATTGTGCGTATTCGTCTAATAGTTTTCTTGAATTTTATAACTCACACGTATATTCATGAGTGGGGTCAGTGACCTGTAAAAGTCTCATATCTAATGGGATCGGATTGAACGCCTCAGCAATATTCTTATGTGATGGGGTCGTTCGCCTCGGCAGAGCAACATATTCTTATGGGATCGGGCCGTTCGCCTCAGCACAGTAACATATTCTTATGGGATCAGGCCATTCGCCTTGGCAGTATCATGTATCATATTCTTATGGGATCGGGTCGTTCTCCTCGACAGTATCTTGTATCATATTCTTATGGGATCGGCCTGTTTGCCTCGGCAGTTCTATGAAACACTCTTATGGGATCGGGCTGCTCCCCTCGACAGAATCGTGTGAATTACTTGATAGGGAGTCCACGTACTCATGAGTTTACTGACTTGAGATGTGACCGTTGATTTGGTATTGACCATTACGTATTCCAAATGAGGAGGTATCCGATAATTAAGGATCTGTGTTCACTGTTCAATTGTACACCGTATTATTTGCCTATATCTGTACTCATTGTTTACTTACCATGTGTCATACCTGTCTACGTTATTATATTTGTTTTACCGGACCACTAGTAAGTGTCAATATCGAGCCCTTGTTACTACCTCTTCAGGGTTAGGCTAGATACTTACTGGGTTCGCATTTAATTATGTACTCATGCTGCACTTCTATACTAAATGTGCAGTATTTGACAGGCTCGTTGATGGTTATTTGGGCGCGTAGGCGCAGCTGCTGAGGGGACTTTACGGTGAGCTACACTCCATACTACAATTCGCAGCACACAGAGTTTCCATCATAATTATTTGCTTTATCATATCTATCTTATATTCCAGACAGATGTTGTATTGTTATTGTACTTTCTATTAGATGCTTATGCACTTGTGACACCGGGTTTTGGGATACTCTAGTTGATGTTTATGGATTTGCACAATAGTGTCATCTTTTATTTTTATATCTTACTAACGATGTACGTACATATGATTTTCAATGCGTAAATTCCTTTAATTAATAAAACTTATGATCTCAAAGTAATAAAATGAATAATTATTTAGATGGTTAACCGTTGACTTACCTAGTAACGACGTTGGACGCCATCACGACCTATAGTGAATTTTGTATCGTGACATCTATATAACAACAAGATCTTATTATGCAACTCAAACTATTGATTATGCTATACTGCAATGATTATGTGAACAGTTATTATAAGAATGAAAGGTAAGTACTTATTTATCAAAGAGAAAAGGGAAGAATGAAAAGTTAAGTTGTGTCCCGAAGCCAGAATGATGTCGTAGCAGGTAAGTGTTTCCCTTGATTAGGTCCAAAGCTCTTAATGTTAGTTCCAGAAATTTCACTTCTCATAGCCAGCGGCCAACAATTTTGAAGGAATCGAAAAGTTATTTATTAATCTGAAAGAACCCAACTCTTCAAATCAAATTTATTTAATTTCAGCAATTATTTATGTTTTATAAGTAGGAAATTTAATTTTTAAGAGGGCATTTTAGTAATTTAATTTTTAACTTTTGAGTTTCCCACTTTCATAATAATATAGATAGATATTGATTGATTCACTCAGGTTTCGGAGATATTATGGATATCTCTTACTTTCCTGTGCTTCCGATATTTTTTTATTTTTATAGTGAATGGCTGTTATATATCTATAATAATATTTGGCGTATAAATAATTTTTGGCTGTTATAAATTTAAATTGTACAAAATCAAATATTTAGTGTTACATATAAAAGGTAAGAAAATCTTTCAAATTTAAATACTCAAAAGATATGCATATTTTACTAATTAAATATTAAAAAAATTAATAAATTATTAATTAATTCATAACCAACTTTACAAAAACTTAAACTCTAAGGCGCACATTTTAAATTTCATGAATGATATAATAACTTTGTAATTATAGCTTGTTCGGTAGATTTCAGTCGCTTACTAGCTATATAATGGTTGAATTGGCGAAGATTTGTGTCCAACTTTCAACAAATGGATATGTGCTACCTTTCCCTCAAAGGTAGTTTAAGAGCTTAATAGTTGAATCATCTGAGTCCAGTAGCATCAGTTTGAGGTCGGAAATTTTGAACTTATTATTGGTGATCTTAGAGATTCTATATGACTGTTACAGAGGGGTAATTTTATAAAGAGCGTACTGTTGTAAAGATGGATGTAGTTTTTATAAGTAAAAAGCTGCTATAGAGAGGTAAAATATTATATAAAAATATCGATTATGAGATAAAAATGGCTTTTAATAGTGAAGTTTGTTATATAAAGACGTTGTTATAGAGAGGTTTGATTGAACTGAAAAATTTGAATTTCATTCTTTTTACTCAAATTAATCATACTTGTTTTATTAATGCATAGAAGGGGAGTTTTGGTATAACTAGTAAAGTTGCTGCCATGTGACTAGGAGATCATGGGTTCGAGCCGTGAGAATAGTCTCTTGCAAAAATGTAGGATAAAGCTATGTACAATAAACCATTATGGTCCGACCTTTTTTCGGATCTCACACATTGTGGGAGCTTAATGCGCCCGGTTGCCCTTTTTATTTTTAATCGATGCATAGATTTAACCACCTCTAGACTATTAGAATTGGTATTAAATTATCCTCTGTCCACCTATTGAACCAAATTTGCTTCTAACGTCAAATTTTTGGCTCATTGCTACCCTTAAAAATAACAGTCCAAATAAATTAAAAATTACTGTAAATTTATATTATGTGTTGCTTTCTTATCGGACTAACTTAAACCTCATCCCCAATTCTTTTAAACCAACCCATGTAACCTGTCCCATTGGGGCAGGTTCCTTGATTGATTTATTTAAAACGACCATTCCGGTGAACTTCCTCCAGCGTCTTGTCCCTAGCGTCGTCAGTAGACAGCTCTATGTTGTTGCCACCGACGTTATTCTCTCGTGCATGTCATTTAGGTTCTCATCGAATTATCACGTCTTTGGACCTACACTTCTATGGTTGTTTATCGCTGCTATTACGGGATCATCACTTTCTTCCTTGCGTTCGGATACCTCATTAGACTAAAATTAATATTTAGCTATTGAAATTAAATAAGAGAACATGCCTGGTTCCGAATTCAAACTTTCCATGAGCAAAAAGTAAAAATAAAGATAAAGCAATGATGAAGCTATTTCAATTGAGAGCAAAATAGTAAAGTATGAGGGCAAAACAGTATGGATTTTGCGTACATAGTGTTTCATGTGTCTACAATGGTTGTTAACCCACTATTTATAGTTCTTTCTCGGAAAACCAGATCCTAGGATCAAGCTCCTCTTTAAATGAAAATAAAAGGGCCATTAATGAGTATGTAACGGCAGGCCTTGAATGCCAATATTCTCTGTAACGGTTGGTTTTTTAATGCTAGCGAATATTCCCTCATTGAATGTTGTGCGATGGCAAATCTTTGAACTTCTACTGCCAACTACATTCTCTACGGAATCCATCCGGTACCAATCACACAAGCGGCAATCGGTACTAGTTGTCCTAACTGGTCTTATGTCTATCTTCGGCTCCACGTGTCATCTTACCATTTGACCACCTGTTATCAACCAATTTTACCACATACAGATAGTCCCCCTACTTTCCGGTGACGCAACTTAGTGTTACCGAGAAGTAGGTTCATTACTTGGCGGGAAAGTTCTTGAACAGTCTCTGACATTTGAAAGGACGCACATCCTTTCGCATTTAATAACTCGCACATGTGTTACCCCATGATACAATAAATATTTTCGGTGATTTTCGAGGTAATCATGACTATTATTTTTGTCGTCTATAACTTCTCTACTACTCATCATTTTACTTCTTTATTCCTTTCATAAGTCTTTCTTCTTCTCTGCATCTGCTTAGAAAACTTTAACAACCTTCAACTTTCTCATCAAGAACTCTTTCTTTTGCAAACCTCTTACCACCATGTCTTCATACACTACTTCCTTCGGTAATACCGGTCTTTTCTTTGGTGGAGGCCCGAAGAAAAACAAAGACAAGGAGGTTGACATTGAGTCTGAACCTCCTTCTGCAACTTTTCAAGGCCACCGATTTTGGTCGGTTCGTAGGTTTCTCTCCTCCATTCTTCCTTCTAGTGTCCTAACAGTGAAGGAGGACTGCAACTTACCCAATCTTGAAATCCTCGCCCTAGATATGGTAGAGCGAGTTCCCTACTCCAAGGAAGGGATTATGTATGTGTATATGTATTCCTTTACCTTGGGTCCATTCTTTTTGGGGCAGAGTGAAGGGCTCGACCCAATAATTTTAGAGTTTTTCCACCAGTACCAGGTCTGCTTAGCACAAGTAGGCCCATCTATATGGTGGATAGTGGACTGCCTTCGTCAGTTGTGCACTAAGACCGGGGAATCCTTGACTCTTCCACACATAATGAACCTTTACTCTCCCAAGATTATCCGTGGGGGAGTAATAAACTTTAGCAAGTATGGTCACCACGCTCTCCTCACCAGCGTAAACGGCGACAACGACTGCGGATGGATGGAGCGGTTCTGTCGTTATTGCTACCATGGACATCATGCCGGACACAACTCCAGCCTTTACCGAGTCGTGGAACCTTTTTCATAAGTTTTTGATTTTTCACTTTCTTTCTCCGTGAAGAAGGCGATTGCTGATTTTCTATTTCCTTTTTTTAGCTATCCGATGGGAATCGCCGTGAGTTCAAGGCCTGGACCAATGGCTTCATAAAATTCAAGATATCACAACTCCAGAATCCAGTCAGTGGAAGAAGATGGCCCCCAAATATGGGTGGAAGGCCAAAAACTATGTTAAACCAAGTCCTTTTTCTTTTATCCTTGAACAAACACAAGAAATTTCGTGAATAAGTTGCTAAATAATTTTTTCTTGATACAGGACTTCCGAGGGGCTCTGTCGTCTGCTCTAAAGTTGACACTTTAGAGGACCTCGAGGAGGCCAGGAGAGTGCTGCAAAATGCCCTCGCTTGAAGTAGAGCGCATGGATCTGCCCGAGTCTCCGGTGAAAGTGCCTCCTCTCGGAGTCCTCCATCTGAGAACAAGAAATCAAAGAGAAGACACTCTTTCTCAGCTGGGACTCAAGAGAAAAGGGCATGATGGCATCCGAGCCGACAACAGTGGTCCTCGTTGACGAAGAGGAAGCCAGTGATAAAGAGGCTTTCCTTCAAAGGAGAAAAGGATCTTCATCAGCTCAACCGGATGCTTAGTTGGGGGAGCTTCAAACCCCAACACTAGACGAGACTCACGCACTCTTGGGTGAGATGGACCTGGTTGAGAATGCCGATTCTCGCTTCCCGACCCTAGTAGCTGTCTCTGGTCCCGGGCCTCTTCTGCCCCCAACCTCTGAGCAAATAACAACCTACATTCCTCCTGCCACCGTTGCTTCTTCTCCTTCTACACCAACAACTTCCTGCACATCGACGCCAAATGTTCCTTCGCCACCACCACCAATCACATCTCCTCCATCGGCATCAGATGACCGAAAAAGGGATGCTTCTCCTCCTCGCTCTCCCGACCACGGAAACTTGGTGAACGATTACTCAACCCCTTCCCAAGATTCTTGAAGGAGGCGAAGTGCCACTCTTTCGGTTTCCAAAGAATGTCACCTTTATCGAGGCCAGTGGAGCTTGCGAATTATTTGAAGTCACTGGCTTCGAAGAAAGATTGGAAGAAAATGGGCTCCCTTTTTTAGGGGTGCCTAATAAAAAACAACATGCACAGTGCGACACATGTATCCTACTACTTTTCTTCTATCCCTTTCTTTTTTGATATGGATATGCTGCAATGATAACCTTAATTCTAGTCTCTTCTTTCTTAGCAACCTATTTATTTCCGAGGGCCTGCAAAGGTGATCCTTGATAAAGAAGGGCTTGCTTACGAGCGGGATCAACTTTTGGCTGAGAGGAACCAGCTTGCTACGCACCTCCCGGTGCTGGAGGAAAAAGCTACAGAGATGGACGAGGTTAAGGCTCGGTTACAGTAGAGCGAGCAAGATAGAATGGCCCACAGCCAAGAAGCTGCCCAATTACATGAAAATCTTCAAGAAGTTAAGGCTAAGTGGGCCGAACTTCATGATGCTACTATCGCCGCTGTTGAGCGCGAGTCTGCTTTCGAGGAGCAAATCAATAACTTGAAGGCCAGCTTATGCTCCAAAATCGAAGAGGCCAATGCTGTCGAGGAGAAGAGGGCCCGAATGGAGAAGAGGCTTAAGAGGGCCATGGACCAAAACCGGCTTCACTCAACTACAAATATTGAACTCGATGCCTGCCTTCGCCCCATGAAGTCCGAAAAAGAAGAGCTCTAGGCAAAAATCGATAAATTTCAGGCTAAACTCCAAGATCAAGAGGATTTCCTTGTCTCCGAGTAGACATATGCTATCTATCATATGAAGTAGAAGACCTTGGAGGAGGCCAAAGTGGGCATCACCGATATGGATGATTGTATTGCCCATGCCCGGGAACTGGAGTATTCTGCTCGTGAAAATCTTCCTATCTGGCATGCTACGACTGACTCCTTGAGTACTCGTTCCCAATATTCAGGAACCGAAGGGGAGACTGAAGAAGATGAAGGTCTTGATCGATAGTGAATCCGCTTTCCTCTACCGGGGGAAACGTAGATCCTTCACTTCCTTCGGGTTCTAGCGGCAATGATGTATAATTTTTCCTTTTTTTTTTATATATATTTTGTGATTATGCCAAACTTTTCATCAAGTTCGGTACCTAATAATACAAGAATATTTTGCTTAAGTGTTGTGAAAAAATATGCCTTTTATGTTTAGTTGATTAAAGCTTCCGGTATATTTTTTTTCCCATCCGATAGCTCTTGATTCCGGGCATAAATTCTTCCGGAATCTACCCTTTACTATGGGTGTTTCATAAGAGAGGGCCCTTATGTTTACAGTGCTCTCGAAGAGGACATCTCCTGTTCATTCCAGCACAAGCATTTGAAGTTTTTTTTTAAACTATCAAACGATAAAATTAACTCATCATTTGGACAAGAAATAAGATAAAATAAAAGAAATTAGTTTTGTTCCCTATATTTTAAAAGTACATAGGCATTCGTTTGCTTAAGTAAATAAAAGCTGCCAATACACGTGGCTAACTTGTACAATTTATTTCTACAGGGTTGATCATGCAGTTCCTGGTCTTGATGAAATATTGATCACGGTTCTAGCAATCCCTGTTTTTGTGACATTTCTGGTGCCGTATCAGATATTATTTCCCTCCCCTCAGTGTTCGAATGTGAAGCATGCGAATTCGAGCACTGGAAGTCTTGTGCCTAGATTGCTACTTCACCGACGGAAACAACTTGTGAATGGTTAAATAATCCTTTTTAATAATGGAAGACAAGGATTGCCATTGAGTCAAAGATTATTTAACCATCCACATAGTTGTTTACCATTATGTGAAAGTTTTAGGGCCTTGAAATATAAAGGTCTTGCCCTTGCCGATGATGCTCCCTTCGTAGTATGGTTTCCATCGCTGCCTCGCTAAAAACCTTGATAGAAAAACTCGATTGGGACAAATACTGGTCGAAGTAAAAAAGAGTGCAACACATACTTTCAGTACTGGCAGGGACCATCAACAATAATGCCTTTTGAGGTGAGTCACGTTCCAATTGCTTGGTAACTTGAATCCATCTTGATTTTCTAATTCATATGATCCCTTACTGGTGATAGCTGAAACCCAGTAACGACCTTCCCATGTTGGGCCCAATTTCCCGGCGTTGACTTCTTGAGTGCTCTGAGTCACCTTCCTCAAAACCAAATCTCCTACTTTGAAGTAGTAGAGATTGACCCTATGATTATAACATCTTTCTATCCTTTGTTTTTGAGCCACCATCCTTACATATGCCATGTCCCGGTGTTCGTCGAGCAAGTCCAGCTTCACCAACAACGTACGCCTCATTGTTTGACTCTTCGTTTGCTCAGGAAAACCTTAAAGTCGGCTCTCCCACTTCTACCGGTATTAGAGCCTCCGCGTCATACACGAGTGAAAAAGGTGTTTCTCCCGTGCTCAGTTGTGCCTTTCTCTAATATGCCCAGAGTACCCCCGGTAGCTTATCTGGCTACTTTCCCTTAGCATCTTCCAACTTCTACTAATTACATTGTTGGTTAATTCTGCCTGTCCGTTAGCACTTGGGTGGTACAGTGAAGACGTAATTCTCTTGATTTTTGACCCTTCCAAAACTTTTTGACTTTCGAACCTATTAACTGCGGCCCGCTGTCACAACCGATTTCCTTCGATATTCAAAATCGGCAGATTATGTGGTCCCATATGAAGTCAACACTTTGCGTTCACCGATCTTTTGGTAAGGACCTTCTTCAACCCATTTAGTGAAGTAATCAGTTAAAACTAATATAAGTCGTACCTTTCCGGGGCCAGTAGAAGAGGACCAACTATGTTTATCCCCCATTTCATGAATGGACACCGGGACAACATCGAATGCAAAAGTCCTGTTGGTTGATGCATCAACTGCGCATGACGCTGACATTTGTCACATTTTTGAAAATGCCTTGCGTCCTGTTCTATTTAGGGCTAGTAGTAACCTACCCTAATCAACTTCAGAACTAATGAGTCTGCACTAGAATGATTCTCGTAAACTCCTCTGTAGACCTCCCTCATCCCGTACTCCGCTTCTGAGGCCCCTAGACACCGGGATAATGGTCCTTGGAACGATCTCCTGTATAACTGCCCATCTACGACGCGACAGTGCGCTGCTTTGGTCCGAGTGCCCGGGACGCCTTTGGGTCCTCGGATAAATTACCATATCGGAGATACTCGACGAGTTCGTTCCTCCAGTCCCAGACCAAGTTGGTTGAATTTACCTCGCAGTAGCCATCTACTTCCAACACGAATGTAAAAGTTGGACTACCGTACCGCAATCAGATCCTTTCATTTCTGTGGATGACCCCAAATTATCCAGTGCATCTTCTTCCACATTCTCCTCCATTGGGTCAATCAAAACACGTTTAGTTTTGAAATCCAAAACATTGAGAGAGATTACTAAAGCGTCATTATGTGATAGAAGAAGTTCGTCAGCGTCCTCCTCCGTGAAGGTGATATCATCTTCTATGACTTCCCGGAGTCTCTTGTTATGAGTCACCGATATCTTTGTTTTCTTCGCAGCTAAAAAGGTTACACCATTGACTTCGTTTCCACTGAAGATCATATTGATAGTCATCCGAGGTGACCCTTCTACTAACTTCGAAGGCTCTGCATTGTCCCGGCTTCGGTCGTAGTTGTTCTTGGCTCGGTCACTTAAAAAATCCTTGAGATGGCCATTCTTCAACAATGTCTCCACCTCTTCACGAAGATGCCAACAATCTCCAGTTCTGTGGCCATGAGTTCCATAGTATTCACACTATAAACTGGGATCCCTCTGGCTAGGATTTGAGCGGATAAGCTTTGGGAGCCGCGCTTCTTTTATATTTCTCATCATCGACACCAACTCTACCAGGTTGATGTTGAAGTTGTAATCCGATAACCGGGGATATGCGGAGTCTCGGGCTCGTGGCACCTCTTTTTCTTGCAATGACCTGCTATTCCGGCCACGATCGGCTCTTCTATTGGGAATGACCCTATATGATATCTGAAACCCTTTGTTACTAGCCCATCGGTCCTCTCGTACGGTAGAAAACAACCTCTAGAAGACCGTCGATCTGCATCAAAATCGTTCTTAAACTTGTCTTGGCTTTTGTTTCGACCCCGTCCCTTAGTCGATACTGAAGACCGAAGCTGATCATCTTCTATCCTTATTTTTGACTCATAACGGTTATGAACATCTGCCCATGTGGTTGCCAGAAACTCGAGTAGGCTCTCCTTCAGTTTTTGGGAGGCATCGGAACTTAGCGGATTTAGACCATTTGAGAGTGCCTCCGCTGCTCACTCATTTGGAACCACCAGTAGCAACATCTTTTCTCTATGGAACCAAATCACAAATTCTCATAGCAGCTCGGATTCGCCTTACGCTATTCTAAATATGTCTGCCTTTCTTCTCGTCTGAACCTTCGGCATAGGCCTTAATGAATGCGCCTGCAATCATTTCATCAATTAATTGCTCGAGTAAAGGAGAGTAGCATGTCAAGGCGTCCTTTGTGAGGGTTTCACCAAACTTCTTCAACAAGACCGACTTGATCTCATGTTAAGCTAAATCGTTTTCTTTCACAACCATGGTGTAGGTTGTGATGTGCTCCTATGGATCCGAAGTTCCATCGTATTTTGGTATTTCCGGCATTTTGAATCTTTTTGGAAATTAACTCTGGTGCCACACTCGGCTTAAACGGCAATTGTATGTACTTTTTTGAATTCGGGCCCTTTAGCACAATTGGTGCGCCCGGGACTGAACCATCTGAGCATGGAACACCTTCGCATTCTGATCCGTTCGTTCATTCATTTCTCTCATGAACCTCATGAGCTCGGCTTTGAAAGGATCGCTTCCGTTGTTGTTCCTAGATCTGCTACCCGTCCCTCCGTCCTCGCAAACCTGACTTTGCCCCTTGGGGTGTTGTTTCTGATTCTCTGAGCCATTTGATTTATGAGAACACCGGGAGGTATTAGACTCCTTATGTTTGCATTGTTGGAAGCACCCGTCGATGCTTGTATCAATTTCGTCATCATCTGATCTTGTCTCGAGAGGTGATCCATGATGTTGTTTGATGTTCCCTCAGGAATTTGACCGTTTATACGACATGTTCCTCCTCCGCATCATCAAGAGCAGGTTCCCGCACATGCCGAGGATACTGTCCTTCACTAATTGGGGTTGTTTTGTCACCTTCATTACGGGTATCGCTGATTGAGTCATCACGTTGGGATAATTCTTCCCGTTCAATGCGTGGTTCAACGTTGTATGCGTTGTTGACATCGTTAACTGCCAAATTTGATCTTTTCTTTAAAAAAAAAGAACTGAAACTTGTTAGTAATAAACAAAGCAATTACGCAACTGTCTATGCCCCACGGTGGGCGCGAAATTGTTTACCCGTAAAACGGTACAGTTGAATTTGTAACGTGGTTTATAAACAAGCAAATTGATTTGACCCAAAAAAGATAAAGAAATAAGACTAAAATTAATATTTAGCGATTGAAATTAAATAAGAGAACATGCCTGGTTCCGAATTCAACCTTTCCATGAGCAAAAAGTAAAAATAAAGATAAAGCAATGATGAAGCTATTTCAATTGAGAGCAAAATAGTAAAGTATGGGAGCAAAACAGTATAGATTTTGCGTACATAGTGTTTCATGTGTCTACAATGGTTGTTAACCCACTATTTATAGTTCTTTCTCGGAAAACCAGATCCTAGGATCAAGCTCCTCTTTAAATAAAAATAAAAGGGCCATTAATGAGTATGTAACGGCAGGCCTTGAATGCCATATTCTCTGTAACGGCTGCTCATTTAACGCTAGCAAATATTCCCTAATTGAATGTTGTTTGATGGAAAATCTTTGAACTTCTACCGTCGACTACGTTCCCTTCGGAATCCATTCGTTACCGGTCACACACGGCACATTCGGTACTAGTTGTTTCCCAACTCGTCTTTTGTCTATCTTCGGCTCCACGTGTCATCTTACCATTTGGTCACCTGTTATTAACCAATTTTACCCCATACAGATAGTCCCCCTCCTTTCTGGTGACGCAGCTTAGTGTTACCAGGAAGTAGGTGAAGATTGCTTACTTGGCGGGAAAGTTCCAGAACAGTTTCTGACATTTGAAAGGATGCACGTCTTCTCCCCTTTAATAACCCAAACACATGTTGCCCCACGATACATCAAATATTTTCGCCGGTATTCGAGGCAATTATGACCACGATTTTTGTCGTCTATAACTTCTCTACTACTCATCATTTTTACTTCTTTATTTCTGCAATTTTTATAAGTCTTTCTTCTTCTCTGCATCCGGTTAAAAAACTTTAACAACCTTCAACTTTCTCAGCAAGAACTCTTCCTTTTACAAACCCCTTACCACCATGTCTTCATACACTGCTTACTTCGGTAATATCGGTCTTTTCTTCGATGGAGGCCTGAAGAAAATCAAAGACAAGGAGGTTGACGTTGAGTCTAAAACTCCAACTGTCAGCACCATAATACCCCTTCAACTCAGCACAACAAACGACCTTCAAGAAAAAGCTCCTTTTGCAACTTCTCAAGGCCACCGGTTTTGGCCGGTTCGCAGGTTTCCCTCCTCCATTTTTCCTTCTAGTATCCAAACTGTGAAGGAGGACTGGAACTGCAAGGAAGGGATTATGTATGTCTACATGTATTCTTTTACCTTGGGTCCATTCTTTTTGGGGCAAAGTGAAGGGCTCGACCCAATAATTTTAGAGTTTTACCACCGGTAACAGTTCTGCTTAGCACAAGTAGGCCCATCTATATGGCGGATAGTTGACTGCCTTCGTCAGTTGTGCAGTAAGACCGGGGAAACCCTAACACTTGCGCACATAATGAACCTTTACTCTCCCAAGATTATCCGTGGGGGAGTAACAAACTTTAGCAAGCATGGTCACCACGCTCTCCTCACCAGTGTAGACGACGACAACTACCGCGGATGGATGGGTTCGTCATTATTGCTACTAGGGACATCATCCCGGACACAACTCCAGCCTTTCCCGAGTCGTGGAACCTTTTTCATAAGTTCTCGATTTTTCACTTTCTTTCTCCGTGAAGAAGGCCATTGCTGATTTTCTGTTTCCTTTGTTTTAGCTATCCGATGGGAACCGCCATGAGTTCAAGGCCTGGACCAATGGTTTCAGAAAATTCAAGATATCACAACTCCAGAATCCCGTCGGTGGAAGGAGATGACCCCCAAATATGGGTGGAAGGCCAAAAACTATGGTAAACCAAGTCCTTTTTCTTTTATCCTTGAATGAACACAAGAAATTTCGTGAATAAGTTGCTAAATAATTTTTTCTTGATACAGGACTTCCGAGGGGCTCTGTCGTCTGCCCTAAAGTTGACACTTTAGAGGACCCCGAGGAGGCCAGGAGAGTGCTGCAAAATGCCCTCCCTTGAAGCAGAGCGCATGGATCTGCCCGAGTCTCCGGTGAAAGTGCCTCCTCTCGGAGTCCTCGGTCCGAGACAAGAAATCCAAGAAAAGACTTTTGCCGGTTGATGCACCAACTGCGCATGATGCTGACATTTATCACATTTTCAAACGAATGCCTTTGCGTCCTGTTCCATCTTGGGCCAGTAGTAACCTACGATGATCAACTTCAGAATTAATGAGTCTGCACCATAATGATTCCCGCAAACTCCTTCGTGGACATTCCTCATCACGTAGTCCGTTTCTGAGGCCCCTAGACACCGGGCTAATGGTCCTTTGAACAACCTCATGAACAACTGCCCATCTACAAGGCAGTAGCGTGCTCCTTTGGTCCGTAGTGCCCGGGACGCCTTTGTGTCCTTAGGTAATTTACCATGCCGGATATACTCGATGAATTCGTTCCTCTAGTCCCAGACCAAGTTGGTCAAAATTTACCTCGCAGTAGCTATCCACATCCAACACCGAATGTAAAAGTTGGACTACCGTACCGGAATTAGATCCTTTCATTTCTGTGGATGACCCCAAACTAGCCAGTGCATCTGCTTCCACCATTCTCCTCCCTTGGAATGTGGATGATATACCATTCCTTGAATCGTGCAAGCAATGCCTGAACCTTGTTTAAATACTGTTGCATGCGTTCTTCCTTTGTGTTTAAAATTCCATGCACTTGGTTTACTACCAGCTAGGAGTCGCATTTCAATTCGATGACCTTGGAGCCTAGTCCCCGGGAAAGGTTGTCACGACAGCTATCGGGTGGCACTGAAAATAAGGCCTAAGCTTTCGAGAGTCAACTACGAGCGTTAAGGCCAACTTTTCAAGGTGTGGATAACAGGTTTCTACTCCCGACAATATTTTACTAACGTAGTAAACAGGAAATTGCGTACCTTCTTCCTCTCGGACCAAAACGACATTTACCGCTACTTCCGAGACTGCCTGATATATTAACAACTACTCGCCTTCCCCTAGTCTTGACAGTAATAAGGGGCTGGATAGGTACCTTTTTAGGTCTTTCAATGCCTGCTGGCATTCCGGAGTTCATTCAAATCGTTTTTCTTTTTGAGAAGTGAAAAAAAGTGATGGCACTTCTTTGAGGATCTTGAGATAAATTTGCTTAGAGCCGCCAACCTTCCGGTCAGCCTCTTTACTTCCTTCTTACTTGTCAATTGGTCCGGAATGTCCTCGATAGCTTTAATTTTGTCGGGATTTACCTCGATCCCTCTTTGTGAGACCAGGAACCCCAAGAACATACCGGAACCAACCACGAACGCACGTTTCTCCAGGTTGAGTTTCATGTTATGCTTCCTCAGAATGTCGAAAGTCTCTTGGAGGTGTTTCAAATGTTCTTTTGCATTCAAAGACTTGACTTACGTGTCATCAATATAAACTTCAATTGTTTTGCATATCTTATCCTCAAATTTTTTCTTAATGAGCCTCTGATAAGTGGCTCTGACGTTCTTAAGCCCAAAAGGCATCACATTATAGCAATATGTGTCAAAGTTTGATATGAAAGAAGTTTTTTCCTGATCCTCCGTATTCATCTTGATTTGATTGTATCCTGAGTAAGCATCAAGGAAACTTATTAGCTTATGTTCGGCCGTCTTATCAATTATTTGATCAACGTTTGGCAGTGGAAACGAGTACCAATTATTTTTCTAAATGGGTCAAAGCTCAAACATTCGAGAAAGTCCGGGAAGTCATTGACTTCATTTGGGATCACATAATATGTCGATACGGGATACCGGCCGAGATCGTGTGTGATAATGGGAAGCAATTCATCGGCATCAAAGTAAACAAATTTTTCGAAGATCACAAGATTAAAAAGATCCTATCAACGCCCTATCACCCTAGTGGGAACGCATAGGCGGAATCAACAAACAAGACCATACTTCAAAACCTAAAAAAGAGGTTGACCGATGCCAAAGGGAAATGGAAAAAAATCTTGCCCAAAGTCCTATGGGCGTATCGCATGACCTCGAAGTCTAGTACCGAGGCCACCCCGTTTTCATTGGTCTACGGTGGCGAAGCTTTAATACTAGTCGAAGTGGGAGAACCGAGCCTCAGGTTCCAATACGCAACCGAAGAATCGAAGTGAGGCCATGAGCACGAGCCTGGAACTATGGGATGAAAGGCGTGAGGCTGCCCTAGTCCGGTTGGCTACCCAAAAATAGCGAATAGAAAGATATTATAACTGAAGAAACAAGCTCTGACACTTCAAGATTGGGGACTTGGTGTTAAGGGAGGTAACACTACACACCCGGAACTCGAACGAGGGGATGCTAGGACAAAATTGAGAAGGACCATATCGAGTCGTTGGAATTACCGGCAAAGGCTCGTACAAACTCGAAGCAGAAAATGGTGTGCAACTACCAAACAACTGAAACGTGACGCACTTAAAGCGGTACTACTGCTACGGTACGATCTCATTTATTTTTTAAAATAATATTATGAATCGGACTAACACTTGCAGGCAATGGCCAAGGGAGAATGTGACTATTAGGTCTGAAAGCACGTATTGCACTCTTTTTCCCTTGAACCGGTTTTGTCCCAATATGGATGTTTCGGTAAGGTTTTTAACGAGGCAACAGTAAATCGTGCTAACTTAGAATCGAAGGTCGGTCTCAATCGGAGTCAATGGGCGTTCATTTCGCACAGTATCCGAGCCCTCTCAAGATTAACCTCGAATACTGGTGGGCCATTACCGTCGGGTTAAGGTTCGTAGAAAGGAAAGAAGGAAACTTTATACTTGAATAACTAAGGCTCAGTGGTTAGGATTTGTTGTAAGGGCCAAACGGTCGAATGAATCGTGCCCACATAATCTACCTTAGCCATGATACAAGCTTCTAGACGTTTTCGATCATGTACTTTGCATATAGAAATGAAAAAAAGTTTCCATCTTGCTATTACGCATTTTGTCATCTTAAATTATGGATCCTAAGAGCCCATGGGCTACCCCTATTCGGCGACTATCGAGTCCAAGGGCTACCCTTATTCGGGGACTATCGAGCCCAAGGGCTACCCCTACTCGGGGACTATCGTCTGAAAAAAAAAGGTTCGGGCAACTCGGGCTATCAAATCCCGGAGGCACAAAACCTATTAGACAGTGCCTAAATACAAAAGGTTTCGACCACCCTAGAAAACCGCTCGAAAACGTTCGAAGCTCGTAATCAGAACATAAGGCCTTCATAAAAATTCAAAACCTACTAAAAGGTTATCCTCGAAAAAAATAACGTCTAAAATCACTTAAGCATCTTGAAAAAAAAAACTTCTGGTCATATCGAGCTTTCAAAGCCTCGAGCAAGAAAAATTGCATCGAAGTCACGCTCTTTTCGTACCTCTGAAAAACAAAAGACTTATTACTTCATGTGATTCTGTGCTAAGGCATTGGAAATATTTGCAAGAATAGAAATTATGAACAGATGCTGAAAAAGTAGAGACTTGAAATTGCCAGAAAGGAAAATTTTATATATATTCCGAAATGCATTTATAAAGGCCCAACAAAAACGGCCTCAAAATAAACAAAAAATATACACAAGACCAAACTAAAAAAGTGCTAAGGCATTCATGCCTGGTCTTCACCGGGGTTCGACTCGTCGCCAAAATCGTCGGAGCTTTCGGATCCCTCAGAACCCTCGAAGACTTCGGCACCTTCAAGATTGTGAAGTTTCTTCTCCTCGGTCTCAAGCTTTATTGCTTCCTCTATCTCGGTCGATAGGTCGAAACCTCGGTCGTGAATCTCTTCAAGGGTCTCCTTTCGAGACAGCCTCCTCATATATTCGGCATTAATCTTCAGGCGGGTCTTGGTTGCTTCGACATCAGCCTTGTATTGGGCAATCATCTCTTTGGCATCGGCAGAGGTTGTCTCCAACTTGGACTTCACTACCTCGTACTCTCTACCGAGGGCGTTCCGCTCTGTGACATCCAAGCTCAGTTGTGCTCGGAGATCATCATTCAGCTGAGACCGCTTGTCAACTTTCTCCTTCACCACCCAAAATTGAACCTCTACCGATGTAAGCTTTGCCTGGGCAGTTTCCTTCTCCGAAGCCAGCAGGTCCATTTTACTCTTCCGCCCATCGGCCACGGCTTGGACCTCGTCCATCTCTATTCAGAGTTGGTCGATCTGGTCTGTCTTCTGTTGGACCTGCGAGGTTTTATTGTTAGCCACCACGATTAGTTCCTCATTTCTAACTTCAAAGACCTTTACCTTTTCGACCAGGACGGCATGTTCCCACCTCAGGGTCGAAGCTTCCTTCTAAACCCTATCCAACCCAGCCTGAAGGTCTTTGATGGCCTTGTCTTGTTGCTCGCTGAGGAGCATGCACATATCCTTCTTTCTAGCCTGCTCCTTGAACTCGAACTCGAACTCGAACTCGAGCTGATTGACCTCGGAACGGTACCGGAGGAAGCTCTCATGGTGAAGTACCGAGGCCTGCAAAACAACGAAAGTCGTGAGAGATATCAAAAACTAAGTAAAATTCAAGAGAAATCGAACTCGACCTGATTGTCTCTTTGCCCGCTTGAGCCTCGTCGAGCATAGAATCGGTGTAGGAGGGCGTCTCAACGATGTTAATCACACTGGCAGCCTCCTTTAAGGTAGGAGCAGTTTCTTGAGAGGTCGCAGCCTCCATCTTAACTTCAGACTCTCGGACTGGGAGGGGCTCGACCTCACGGTTCTTCTCCTCAGTTGCCGCCTACTCCGCGGGAAGAGTCGATCCATGAGCAACAAAAATGTCATCTTCTTCAGACTCATCCCTGAGCCGGAGAAGCTAGTCCAAATCTGGCACCCGGGAGTTGGTGCTCTTCTTAGGCTTACGAGCCACCCTTTTCTTTGGCTTCACCTTGAAACCTGGGGAGCCCGAAGACTTTCTTTTCCTCTTCTTCTTTTCCCCCTGTGGCAGTCCCGGGCTGTCCCGTAACGGAGGAGTCAATGAGTAAGGATGCGTCCTCGTCCCTCTTCAGCAGCCTAAGTTCGGTGGTCTTAGGCAAACCTGCGAAGGAAAAAGAAAGGGTCAGCATTATGAAAGTTCATAGCATAAGAGTAACCGTTCTGGGAAGGACCTTACCATGAGAACGGGCCTCCCATCGACCCTTCGAAAGCTTGCACCACGAGCGCTAAAATACGACATTTGCTTGCAGATGCCCTCGATCCACTCCTTGAGTCGAGGGACCACATTGGGAACCCGGGCAACAGCTGTACGATAACGAATACGAATGATGAGAAAGGAAATGAAGAAAATTGACACTTAAGGAAAGGCTACACTTACGAGATGCATTACACTTCTCAAGGAACGGAGGAAACTCAGGAGGGATCAGATTTTCAGTCTTCACCCGAACGAAGCGCCCCTGCCAGCCTCGGTCTCGATCCTCGTCAATACTCGAAAAAGAGCCCTTGCTGGCCTGGCGATTGAGCTTGATTAGTCCCCCTCGGAAAATTTGGGGACTGTATAGACGGAGCAGGTGGTCAAGGGTGAAGCGAGAGGATTCAGTGTGGTTCACAAAATAAAGGAGGAGGATTACGATCGTCCAAAGAGACGGGTGGATTTGCTCGAGGCACACCTCGTACCTCTTACAGAAGGTCAAAATCACCGGGTCTATTGGACCTAGAGTGAAGGGGTAAGTGTAAACACTTAAATACCCCTCCACGTGGGTCGTAATATCATCCTCAGGCAGAGGAATACTACGTCCATGCCTTCCCATTTACAGTCCTCTCGAACCACGGGAAGGCAATCTTCGGTAACAGAATATATATACCTCGATGCTCCTTCACCTCGGTCCTGTTTGGACGAGGGCTTCTCGACTTTGAAGTCGTCCGCGATTGAGCAACCCCCGGGTGTAAAGCTTTTCATGGGAGACTCGGGGGAAGATGCCTCGAGGACAGCCATCTCGGGAGCAGCCACTTCGGGAACAGCCGCCTCGGAAGCAGCCACCTCAGCTTTTGTGGCCAGGTGGGAAGATGAAGAGGTAGCTGTTGGGGAACTGATTTGGACATTTTAACCATTGCTATCTGATAAAGATTGAAAATTTAAAGAAAAAATATGAAGGTTTGAAGGAACAAGTTTAAAGGCTGAAGAGCAGAGTATGAAGATTTGAAGAAAATTTGGGTAAGAACCTAAGAACAATTATGAGAATTTGAAGATCAAGGATGAAGATATGAAGATTTGAAAGAAGTTGATGATAGCTAGAAAATTTGAAGGTGGAAGCTTGATCAGAAAACGGAAAAAGAGCAGAGGGTAGAAGCTTTTATAGGGGAAGTATGCGACGCTTCGCATTCGAAGACAACCAGCCGATAGTTGACATATGTTCGAAGTCAGAACGACACGACTGTGGGACGTTTCGACTTCTTCGTCGTTTCAGTTGTGACGTACGAAGGAAGGAACTGGGGTTCATCTATGCGTTTCTCATCGTTTCGGCAAACTTGCTCTTTGAAAAGCGAGGGGACTATCTGTCTACGGGTAAAACCGGAGCTATTGAGCACCCCGATTTTCTAGTGGGGCAATCGAAGCAAGGACATAACTACATGGAATTGGAATCAAAGCTAAGAACCTCTCGTACTAAGGCCCGAACGAAGCGCTTACCACCGAAGCCATCAAGACTTCCGAATCCGGTCCTCGAAAAGCATAACCAAACGGTTGTATACGACTAAACGAAGGGCCGTGATATCCGCGCCCAACCGGATATCACGACGTAGATCTCGGCCCGTATCGACAACTGATTAATGATTAACAAAAAAAAAAAAAAAAGATGATTACCTTTCTTAAAATTGTATTTAGGGTAAAACTCCCCTATTATATAAAGGGGAAGTTTATTATGCAATACACTTTGGTAACACGCATAGCAAGGCAACATAAACTTGTTTTCTCTGCTTCTAAGTTATTTCAAAATTCTTTTTTTCTCATAGTTCTTCACATATAATCTGGCTCCGAATCCAAGGCCCAACTACTATTAAGCTTAGGTCCCAACTCAGAGTCAACACCACAACTGGTTTGATTATTTATTTCACCTCTAATTCGCTTATTTAATGTTAGATCGCTTGTGTTGAATTAATTCACATATACTTAAAACCACATATAAATTCAATTGTTATCCATTTTTGAGGGTAAACACATTTTCTTAATGGGTAATCTTGCATAATTTTTTAGAGCTTTTAAAGAAGCGTCTTGACTCTTTCCGAGTTTCACGCATCATACAATTAGAAGAAAGAAAATAGAAAAGATGGTGGTTGACCAGCACATCAATAAGCCACTTCTCCTTCGGTTTCAATCAATTGAAATATGCTGATTACTCTAGGGATCAGCCACACCCAAAGGTCAATACCGACAATGGAGAAATGCAAAAGAAAGTATTTGCTACTTGATGAAGCAATTTTTCTCACGTCTTGATTAAACTATCTGTGTCACATACCCGGCTCTATAGCTCACGCACCCGGCTCATCTATGTTCTTGCCAGGTAAGGGAGGTAAACGATCCTTACCAAAACTCAAAACTCGAAACTCGAAACTCGAACCTATGGTTAAGGCCTTAAGGGTGATGGATCTCAACCATCCCACCATATAGTTGTGAAGTTATTTCTTTCAATTTAACAAGACTGCTTAATCAAAACTTCAAATACTATGTATAGTCACAGCTTGTCAAAGTGCAAAACACAGGATCAATTCATTTTCAATTGAAAGCACAAAGTATTCGAAGGCAGGAGTAGACAGAGAACCAATCCAAAACTAAGATGGAAACAGCTACGGAGAGAAAAATCAAGAGATACAGAGCTAAAGAAATATAAATACTAAATTTGAAGTTGACATGAAATAACACAGGAACCTTTTACATAAATCCTTTGTTGTCCTTGAGCATCAGATAAACTGATATCTTTATTGATAAGAGATCCAATCTACAGCCGATCAGTAGATGTGAAACAATTCTGCAAGCCAAACAATCAACTACATGGAGCCCAAAACACAAAGTAACATCATTCAGCAGCCAGACTATCTCATCCAATGTGGAAGAACAAAAAGATAATTCACAGTTACAGAGCATATCATGCTCGTCTTCTACTCTGCTCTGGACTGGCCAGCACGAGAAGAGAGAATGATGCCAACAATAAGGCCATAAAGAGCCAGGGCTTCAGCGAAAATAAGAATCAGAATCATCCCAACAAAGAGCTTTGGCTGTTGCGCATTAGCTCTGTGAATAACAAAAACATGAAACAAACCATTAATTAGTTTCCCCTTATCATCTCAAGTTCAAAGTCTCCTCCCTCAAGTAAGGTGAAAACGATGAAGCAGCAAACTGAATGCTACAGTCAGAAAAGGGATCATTATATAAGCAGCCTTTCTAGAGCAGAATGATATTGCAATGGAAGTCATCATGGCACCATACTGGAAACTAACTCAGTTTATCTTGAACTTTTTCGATAAGTCAAAAATCATTCTATTAATATCACATTGCAATAGTGTAATCACTACTAGTAGACACCAACTGAAATAACCAACCAAGTCCTATAACTAAGCAACAAATTCAACGAGATGACCAGAAGCACCATTATTCCATCATACAGAAGATAAAAAGGTAAAGTACAACTCTTAGTTTAGTTACAATCTAGCTTCCTGTGGTCCTATCCAACATGCTGAAATGGCTAGTTACTCCAAGGTTCTGATCCACCACTCTCCAATAGTCTCCCCTTAGCGCCTTTCCGTGCTCCCACCACCAATTCTACTTCTCTATTCGACCTACTTCTGCAATCGACGTTGTGTGATCCAATCATACCTTAAAGAAAAGTTCTACTTCCCTTAGCCAACAATAGGTGAGCTTCAGTCGGCCATGAATGGATGGATCTCTAAAAAAAGGCAGCCCGGCGCACAAAGCATCCCGCATTCACGCAGGGTCCGGGGAAGGGCCGCACCCCAAGGGGTGTGATGTAGCTTAATAAAAAAGGGTCTTTGAAACTTTTGACAGAACAATCTATCTTTTTAAATGGAATAGATATAGCCAAACCGATTAATACAAGAATGCAGAGACAATCATCGACTTAGCAAAAAGGGTCTTTGTTACTTCGGACACAATCTGTACCTTTTTACATGGAATTGGATAACGAAGTCCCATTAATACAAAAATAGAAGTAGAATAATTTCAACTAAGTTTGATCCAATGAGACACATTAAGTTTCTTCTGCAATTCTGTTTTGTTTCAAGACCATATGAACCATGCGTTTAGGATATTCTTACAAATACTGGTAACCAAGACAAACACAATATGATCAGCATATGGTTAATGCAGGAAGCAAATTCAAAAATTTAGTGGTCTAAGCTCATCAAGGAGTTTCAGGGCACAGCACAACAAGAATAAGAACTCCATGACAGAAACTTTTTATCTGACTGGTCAAAACAGCAATGTCGACAGAATGCTGGTGATAATAATGGTAGTGATTGTGTAGTGTGTAGGCGCAGTTATCAGTCTGAAGAAATTATGCAGTTGTCTTAGTCATTATATGAAAGGGGAGCCTTGGAGAAGCAGCAAAGTTGTCTCCGTGTGACCTATAGATCACGGATTTGAGCTGTGGAATCAATCACTGATGCTTAGTCAAGGTAGACTGCCTACATCACACCCCTTGGTGTGCGGCCCTTCTCCTAGACCTTGTGTGAATGCGGGATACTTCGTGCACCGAGCTGTTTTTCTTAGTCATTTTATACTTTCTTTTTTTATCACTAGTCATTTATACTTTCTTTTTTTATCACAAGTCATTTTATACTTTCATTGAAGATGAAGCTTCACTTTTCCATTTGAAATGTCGATATAGTCCCCAACATGAAGAACCTTTGCATCTTTTCACAACATGAACTCAAGGTCAATTACCTGAAAGTTATCATATAGGATGTATACAATCGGAAATAAGTCCGCACAGATAAGAAATAGCTCATAAACTTTAGAACACTCCAGTAGCTTCTTCAAGCACACAATTCAAAATCATTCGTTAAGACAAACAAGTAAATCCATAACAAAGACATCCCCCATCATTCATTTACGACAAAACAATTAAAGGCAATAAAAAAATATTCCTAATTTCAGTATAATAATAGTAGACAAATCTAGAAGATCCGCTACAACTAAAAACCTAAAAGGTAGCCAGACGGCATGGCTAATCATCCAAACCCACAAAAGAATGGCATTACTACTATTTTGGTGTTAAGGAGATTCTTCTTTGACCATGGCGCTACTACTATTTTGGTGTTACGGAGATTCTTCTTTGGCCATGATATTTTCAAATACTTTTAAAGCATATTTAGCAATAAATTGTGATATATAGTATTTTTCTCATGCAATTTCTAAATATGCAAAATGAGAATTAAAAATCATGTCGGAAGAAAATAAATGTGCTGACAACTCTGAGTTCAATGAGGAAGTATTTCACGACCAATAAGAGGACTATGCATCCAAGAGACAAAAGTATCAGAAGGAGATTACCTAACACCAGCATCACCAACGATACCGATGGCCATACCAGCAGAAAGGCCAGCAAGGCCACAAGCAAGACCAGAAGAAAGGTGAGCATAGCCATCAAAAAGATAATAAGACTTGGTTTTTGGGTTAATGCCAGTACTGATTATCACAGCTATAATCAATCCGTAAATACCCAAAACTCCAGCCATAACCACGGGCACAATAGACTTCATCACTAGCTCTGGCCTCATCACACCCATAGATGCCACTCCTACCCCACTCTTAGCAGTACCATAAGCTGCCCCCATACCTGAAAACATTGAACACAGACAAACAAACATAATTAGCATAAATAGCAGAAAGTATTTTAGCAGCAGTGATTCACACATACTATTTTGAAGCTCATAACCTCATAGTTGAAAACTTCTAGAGATCATAAAATCATAAACAATTTAAACAAAACTAGCACTTAGAACAATGTAGCTTTATGATAGCAGATTGGATGCACCAACTGCCTTCAACTCAGCCTATATATACCCACTACCTACCTTTGTCTCGACCTATATACAATAACAACAACAATGCCTCAGTCTCAATCAAATTGGGTCCGCTATATGAATTCTCACTGGCCATCTTTCTCCAATTAAATTCATCTCAAATCAATCGACCTATATCTAGACAAATTGTAAAAACCACAAAAATTATCACTAGCAAACATAACTAGCATTCGGGATGAGCGTTGATTTGTGATACTGGTGCAGCTATATACAGTTGAAAACTTTTAAAGTTATAAAAAGTTATACATCAACAAGCATAATTAGCATTAGGAACTAATGTAGCTTTGCACCGTGCGGCTCCTTATTGTTAAAGAAATGGACGGCCTAACTCAAATGAAATGCCCAAGTCCAAACCATCCCCTTCGTTGTGGATGTGGGGCTCAACACGTATACGTGTCAGGTGTAGTAAGATAACTTTCAAACTAAGTTAGCACGCATTATCACAAAGAGAAAAATAATACTAGTGGGTGCAATGATCCTTCACATCCACTAGCTTAAATTTTGGATCCACTAATGATTAGCATAGGATTGACAATTCAAACCCTAGATCTATGAAAGGAATAAAGAGATGGATACTGAAATGTGAGGAAGAAAAAGCAAAAAGAGAGAAGAATAGAGTACAAACAGGAGAAGACTAAGGCAGCGGCAGCGCCGAGGAAGCCGAAGAAGGGAGCCGTTTCATCGCCGCTGAAAGTCGACGCCATTGTTTTTGCGAAGTTGTTTATGGAATTGAAAAGTGTGGATGATCGGATCTGAGAAGTTATTTCTTCGCGTCTCGTGAGAGAGAAAATAAAGTGTTCCTTATTTTATTTTATTTCATTTTATGTGCCCCTGTCTGTGCGGAAGATATCAATCTCGGTCTTAAAACGAATTTTGAATTGCGATCGTCAAACTACCCAGGAGTAGGACTTGCCCTGCATCTCTTCTTTCTTTCTTTAAATTAAAAAATTGAGTTAATTGGATTAGTGAACAGTTTAAAAAGCGGTGTTCAATCAAATCAAAAAAATTTGTTAAAAAAGTTGAGCTAAATCAAAAATATATTGAGTAAGGAAAATTTGAACCAATTGATAAAATATATTTTAAAACTTTATATTTAATTTTTTTTAAAATATGTCAAAAACTATTTGTAAATTGTAATACTCTCATGAAATGTACTTTTTTATTGGACAACAAGACAAGCTAGTACTATATTTAATAGAACTATCATAGGGGATATATTTTATATATTTTAAATAATATTTGACTTTAATGTGTATGATCACTTTCTTATCAAGTGTTATTAAAATGCTTCACTTTCTTTATTCTTTCATTTTCTCAAGTCAAAATCTATTAAACGCATAATATCTTTTCAATTCTGAGATAGAGTTTATTAGTAATTTTTAAAGTTAAATAGAATATATCATTATTTAGATTTTCTATGATCTTTAGGTGTTCAGTTATCAAAAACTTTAAGCTTGAAAGATTATTGTCAAGATAAAGAAATAATTATTATGCATTACGAAACAAATTCTCCAATAAAAAAATATATTTTAATAGTTTATAAGTTCGTTAATTTATTTAATTCTTACTAAAGATAAATTGACTTATCAAAAATTTATCCACAACTCTGACAAGAGAGATTGAATTTAAATTTTATGTAACAAAAAAAATCGAGTCCGTCAAATCGACATGGTTAGTTCGATTTTGGTTTTGGTGAAAACCAAATCAAATCGAACTAGGAACATTTCCTAGTGACAAGTCGGAGAAAAATTACTCCATTACTGGCATAATTTGATTGGCCAAGTTTTTTAGAAGTTAAAAGTATTTATTTTGTTGAAGTGTTAATTTAGAGAGTTGAAGTGTCAATCAAGCTTATAGGCAATCAATTTTTATAATAAAAATATCCTTATCAAATAATTTTTTGTTCACCAAATTATCCCTATTTAATTTAATCTAATGTCTATTGGTTGTAAATAAAATAATATTTTCTTTTTATTGTTTATTTTACGGTCTTTCGATCACAAAATCGATTAGTGTTGATTAAAGTCAAAGCTTTTTGAAGCAAATTGCAGTTTTTCCCTAGGTATGAGTTCTAGAATATGTTTTTCCATGTATTTTGTGAATCACTCTTTTGTTCTTGTGAGGTTGCTGCCATTTTCCCGAATGTATTGCTTCTTTTGCTCTTATTTCGAATTGAATAACTGTTCATGAATGTTTTTGTGTAGCTGGTATTTGATGTGCATGTTTCCATATGGAACTTTGATTATATAGAATGGAAAAGGATGCTAATATATAGTAATTTTTAGGGTGATCAATTAATATTTATTTGAATGACATTTGATATGTTTAAATTATGAAATGTGTGATCCTTTTCCTCTCTTTTAAAGGGTAGGGGAAAGTGGAACAAGACGAGCTGGGAGGAGTGAGACACTAAAGACTTATTGTGTGAAAGGCTTTGATCAATTCTACTAGACCAAAATCTTGGGACCAAGTAGTACTATTCATATCCCTTATTAAGCTAGAGAGCATCGTGATGCACGTGAAAATGATGCTCGAATTGTTGGGACATATATTATTAATCATGAGTTTGGATATAATATTTATAATGAAATAATTATTTATTCAATTACGATAAAGTTTTAAAATAGGTCATATATTTGTCGTGTCCTTTACTATAACGATTCGATCGGTCGATTTGAGTATTGACATTCCGTTGGGTGGTTTGAGATTTGAATAGCTTCATATGATGTATTATGACTTGCGTGTATGGTCGATTTTGATTTTCGAATAGTTCGAGATTAATTTGGAAGAATGACTCTTGATTTAGAAGCTTTAAGTTGGAAGAGTTAACCAAAGTTTGACTTTTGGGTAAACGAACTCGGAATGCAGTTTTGATTGATCCGATAGGTTTGTATGATGATTTTGGACTTGTACGTATGTTCGGATTTGGTTTTGGAGGTTCCTAGAAGAATTCGACACTAGTTGTCGAAAGTTGGCAATTTGAAGAACTTAAGAGTTCATAAGTTTGACCAAGAGTTGACTTTGATGTTATTGGACTCCAATTGGTGTTCCGAGACTTTAGATAGAATTACCCAACATTTTAAGACTGAACCTTTAAGTTAATTCTTTAATTATAATTCCTTATTTCTTATACATATAAATAATAATGATTTATTTTGCATTGTGGGAGCCTATATATATGTATATAGAATATGACGTGAAATATATAAGAAGCTAGTAGGTTAGCTAACTGCAAAGCTAGTATAATAGAGTAGAACATATATAATAATGGAAAAGAATTTGGGCCAAGCCCATCCTCTATTACTAGCTCATTTGACAGACGACCTAAAGGACAAGTATTAAGGGACAATTGGTTATTTGGTTCATCTTAGGAAAAGAAATAAAGTAAGGGGTGTCCTTGGGGAAGCCGATGACGGCGCGACCAAGAAGGAATAAAGATGCTTACTGCCATATCAATTGCACCCATGACTGCTTGGGACGATCAAACATTGTCTTACTTTTGAATCAATGGAGGAAAAGCTAAATAGAGGTGGTACTAATTTAGCTACAGTTTCGACGATAGATTGCTAAAGTATAAAAATATTTATTATACTTACTTTTATTATTCTTGTAACATAAAATACTAATATACATGAGATATGATTGAATAACTAAGATGATATTGAAATATGTTTTCACCTTTAAATTCATGACTTAGAGGTGTAGAATGTGAAAATTTAGCTTTAAATCTGGAATTTAGGGTATAAGAGGATTGACCCACTAATTATCATCAAGATTGCAATTTGATTATAGATTTGGACTCGACGACTTATGGATAACTCGAAAATATGATTGGTTTGAGGGTTTAACCATGTGGACAGGGAGTTGATTTTTAGTTGACTTTGATTTGTACCCCAAAAATTATAAAATAATTCCGACTAGCATAATTGATATAGTAATCAATATTTCTTTTTATAGATTGAGGCCTTGGAGGCTGTTTGATTGATGGTTTGGATGTTGCAATATTGAGGAACTTCCTATTAGCGAGGTAAGTGAGACTTTAAGCTTTGATGCTTGCTTTTCCAAAATCCGTTTTAAAAATACGTTTTGTCTGTCTGGTTCATGTGTTGGGACAAGCGTACTCATGGTAGATTCGGGCGGTCTTTGACTAGCCGCAAATATATTATTTTATGAAAAATATACTAAAATTATTTTATAAGTTGTTTGATGGTGTGATACGGCTGTGAGCCATGATATTAAGTGTGATGGTTTGATACGACTGTGAGCCATGATATTGGATTTGATGATTTTTGATACGGTTGTGAGCCATGATGTTGGGTTTGATATGGCTGTGAGCCACACCGGAGCATTGTGCATGCTTCTTGATATATTTGGGGCATTGTGTATGCTTCGATGAGCATTGTGTATGCTCCGTTACATATTTGAGGCATTGTGATGCCACTATGGACTTATAAAGGTATTGGTTAATTTCTTTCACTGCAGTTATAACAAGTCCTTAGTGTGTAGTGGATTGAGATATGTGTGTTCTTGTTAGTTAATTATTATTAACTTTGTTGATAAGTAACGACCCGACTGGTCGTTTCGAGTATTTTAAGCCCCGATCCCCTAATTTATGCTCCTTCTATTTTATGTTATGGTTATGTAACTTATCGAGGTAGTTGGTTTTAGCTTCGGGTGAGTTTCAGAATGAAATAGGACACATAGTCCTTAAGTTGGAGGTTTAAGTCGTAGGAGTTGACCGTAGTTTGACTTGTGTGAAGATGACACCGAAATGGAGTTTTGATCGTTCTGATAGCTCCGTATGGTTATTTTGGTCTTAGAAGCGTGTTCAGATGTTGATTTGGAGGTCCGCAGGTTGTTTCGGCGTGATATGGCGAAGTTGGAAAATTGGAGGATTTTGGAAAGTTTGACCGGGGTTGACTTTGGTGGTATTGGGGTCAGATCTCGATTCGAAAAGTTGGAATAGGTCCGTAATGTTATTTATGATTTGTGTGCAGAATTTAGTGTCAAATCGGAGTTGTTTTGGTATAAATCTGCGTTGATTTCAGAATTTTGAAGTTCATAGTTCATAGGCTTGAATTTGGGTTGCGATCCGTAGAATTTATGTTGTTTGATGTGATTTTTGGCCTCGAGTAGGTCCGTTAGGTGTTTTGGAACTAGTTGGTATATTCAGACGGGGGTCCGAGGCTCCTGGGTGTGATTCAGATTGAATTCGGAACAATTTGGACCTGTTGAATTCTGCTGAAGCTGGGCAGTTCTGGTGTCATCGCACCTGCGAAGGGTTTGGCCGCAGGTGCGGGCTGGCAAAAGCGAGCAACTGGTCGTAGAAGCGAATTTGTCTTAGCCCAGCTGGGAGCGCATGTGCAAGGAGTTATCCGCATCTGTCAGTTCGCAGGTGCGGAAAGGAGATTGCAGATCGGACAAGGCTGGCTGGGCTATGTTCGTAGAAGCGGAGGGGATCTCCACAAAAGCGGGCTCGCAGGTGCGAGCCATGGTCCGTAGAAGCGGAAATTGTGGACTTAAGTGTTTTCTGCACCTCTCATGGTTTTTCCGCAAGTACGGTGTCGCAGAAGCGACCCAAAGGCCGTAGAAGCGGATGTCGCTGGACAGAAATATGAAATTCGGGGCTTTTGATTCATAATTCATTTTGGGACTTAGAGAGCTCGGTTTGAGGCAAAATTTCGAGGGATTTTCAGAGAGAACTGGGTAAGAAATTCTAACTCGTTTTTTATTAATTCACATGAATTTATTGATAATTCTTCATTTAATTAGTGCTTTGGAGTTGGAAATTGGGAAAAAATGGTAGAAACTCCTTAGGCTAAATTTTCGAGTTTTGAAAGGCGAATTGAGGTCGGATTTTAGTAATTCTGTAGGGTTGGACTCGATATCGAATGGGTGTTCAGATTTTGTAATTTTGGTCAGTTTTTTGAGACACGGGCCCAGGTTGACTTTTTGGGGCGATTTTATAATCCTTAGCAAAGATCGTAATTTCATTGTTTAAATTAGTTTCCTATAGTTATATTTATAGTATGAAATTATTTTGGCTAGATTCGAGCCGTTCAGAGTTGAAAAATCGAGGGAAAGGCCTTCTAGTTGATTGATTTAGCGTGACTTGAGGTAAGTGTCTTGTCTAACCTTGTGTGGGGGAAGTTCCCCTTAGGATTTGGTATTGTTGTGATAATTGTGATATGTGAAAGCCGTGTACGCAAGGTGACGAGTGTGTATACGGGCTAAATGTTGAAATTTCTGATTTAACTGTGTAGATTCTTTTCATGCTTTAATTGAGTTACCTTAACATGTTATAGTCATCATGCTTAGTCTAATTTCACATGTCTACTTGTCTAATCTCTTACTTGCTAATTGCTCTACATGTTTAGTTGAAATTCTTGTTTTCTTATCCGGTATTCATTATATAACTGTTGATTTCTTACTTGAAATTGGTATTTCTTGGAATATCTTGTTGTTGAGATTGGTATTGAGTTGCAAAGGCCGTAATCCCTATCGAGGCAAAGTGTTGATTTGTGAAATATCATTATATTGAGTTATTCTTCTGGTTATTATTATTGAGACTTTGTGTATATTGTGGTTGAGCTGTGGGCTCTTTATTGTGAAATTCTATCTAGCAAATTGTTATATCGGGCACTTGAGGTGCGATTTGTGATATGTTGTGATTTTCATACGCATGTAGTGGTATAAGGCTTGGGTGTTGAAACGCATGCGGTGAGATAAGGTAGGTTTGATATGTGTGGCTAGTAGGGGAACTACTAGAAGCCATGCGGTGTGATAAGGTGAGCTAAAACGCGGGATGCTATTTCGGGAAAAATAATTTTTGAAACTAAATGCAAAGGCTCCCGCAGTGATATAAGGAAAGGCTGTGAGTTACTTTTATGATTTTGGACTATGAGGCGGCACCTCTATTTGCTGTACTTGTCTTGGTTGTTTATTTTCCTTAACGAGTTAGTCCTTCTTTCCTTTCGTGTTGTTTTAACTACCTTGATTCTGTGTTGTTAACTTTTGGTAAATTCCTTATTGTTTCATTTCCATTGTCATTATCATTATATTGTTATATCTTTCGTCTTGTTTCTTATTATCTCCAGTAGGGGCCTTGACATGACCTCGTCACTACTCTACCAAGGTTATGCTTGACACTTACTGGGTACCGTTGGGGTGTACTCATTCTACGCTTTTTGTTTTGTGCAGATGCATGTACTTCCTATCAGTCCCGGCACTAGTGAGCTGAGTTAGCTTTGGAGACTTCACGGTACACCTGCCCCCATCCGCAGGCCTCGGAGTCCCCTTCTATCCTGTTTTTCCTTATTTCATTACCCTATTATAGACAGCGATGTATAGGAATTGTTCGGTATTGTTACTTAAAGCTTGTGACTTATATTTTACCAGGTTTTGGAAGTTGTATATATTGAGTTACAATTTATTTATGTAGTTGTTGAAGTTTTTAGACTCTAAATTATTATTTCAGTTATTTCGCATATTGTTAGGCTTACCTAGTCTTAAAGACTAGGTGCCGTCACGACATCCTACGGAGGGAACTTAGGGTCGTGATAAGTTGGTAGCAGAGCTAGAGCACCCGCACGAGCTGCTACTGAGGAGCCACCAGCAGCTCCAATTGGAGAGCAGGCACCTGAGACGCCTGTTACTACCCCGACAC
>MCJB01016491.1:57994-109743 GCA_002018475.1 Nicotiana obtusifolia
TCCGTACTATAGGTATTGTGGAGTCTAGTGGGGTTGCTTTCACTACGTTATAACTTAAGGGAGCAACTTATCAGTGGTGGCGAGCATATGAGTTGGGTAGTCCGGCCGAGGCAGCTTCATTCACTTGGGATCAGTTCTTAGATATATTCTTGGGGGAGTTTGTTCCCCAGAGACTCAGAGATGCATGGTGCGCAGACTTTGAGCAGTTGCGCAAGGGTTCTATGACCGTATCGGAATATGCAGTCTGGTTCAATGATTGATCCAGGCATGAACCAGCCTTGGTTTCTACTGTTAGAGAGCGAGTCCGTCGATTTATCGAGGGGCTCAACCCTGGTATCAGATTTAGCATAGCCCGAGAGTTGGTGATGAACATCGCATACCAGCAGGTAGTAGAGATCGCTAGGAGATTGGAGTGTATGTGGTCCCGGGAGAGAGAGGAGAGGGAGGACAAGAGGCCTCGAGATTCTGGCACATATAGTTGTGCCCGTGCCCCAGTTACAGCTCGTCATGGTAGGGGCTATGTGAGTCGCCCTGTTCATTCAGCACTTCTATCTTCCAGCGGTATTCCAGCCATTCCTAGGCCACGGGCTCCCTATTATGCACTGCCATTGTCTAGTGCACCTCCTGTACGGGGTGCTTTCAGCGGTCAGTCCAGCTGATCAGGCCCGAGCCAGTCATAGCAGCCACATCCTCCGAGAGCTTGTTTTGAGTGTGGTGGCACTCGTCATATGGTGAGGGATTGCCCCAGACTCAGGAGGGGTGCACCTCCACAGACTACTCAGGCTCCGTATTCCACCTGGGCCTCGGGCTTCTTAGGCTATGGTTACCTCACCAGTTTCCACTCCACCCGCGCAGTTAGAGGTGGGGGTCAGGCAAGTAGAGGTCGCCCTAGAGGGGGAGGCCATGCCAGATATTATGCTCTTCCTACTAGGACAGAGGCAGTTGCATCCAACTCAGTCATCACATGTATTGTTCCAGTCTGTCATAGAGATGCATCAGTCTTATTTGATCCAGGCTCCACTTATTCCTGTGTGTCATCTTACTTTGCTCTATATTTGGGTGTATCCCGCGATTCTTTGAGTTCTCCTATCTATGTGTCCACACTGTGGGAGATTCCCTTGTTGTTGACCGTGTGTATCGGTTGTGTTTAGTTGTTCTTAGTGGTTTTGAGACCCGAGCCGATCTATTGTTGCTCAGAATGGTAGATTTTAATGTTATTTTGGTCATGGACTGGTTGTCGCCCTATCATGTCATTCTTGACTATCACGCCAAGACCGTGACGTTGGCTATGCAGGTTTTCCACGGTTAGAGTGGAGAGGTACTTTAGATTATATTCCTAGCAGGGTTATCTCATTTCTATAGGCTCAGCGGATGGTTGAGAAGGGATGTGATGCGTATCTAGTATATGCGAGAGATGTCAGTGTTGATATTCCTACCGTCGAGTCAGTTCCGGCAGTGAGGGATTATCCAGATGTGTTCCTGGTGGATCTTCCGGGCATGCCGCCCGATAGGGATATCGATTTTGATATTGATTTGTTATCGGAAACTCAGCCCATTTCTATTCCTCCATATCATATGGCCCCACCAGAGTTGAAGAAGTTAAAGGAGCAGTTGCAGGAGTTGCTTGATAAGGGTTTCTTTCGGCCTTGTGTATCACCTTGGTGTGCTCCAGTCTTCTTTGTAAAGAAGAAGGATGGTTCTATGCGCATGTGCATTGATTATCGCCAGTTGAACAAGGTTATAGTGAATAAGAGGTATCCATTGCCATGTATTGATGACCTATTTGATCAGTTACAGGGTGCCAGAGTGTTCTCCAAGATTAACTTGCGTTCAGGCTATCATCAGTTGAAGATTCAGGAGCCAGATATCCCGCAGACTGCCTTCAGGACTCGGTATGGTCATTACGAGTTCCTTGTATGTCTTTTGGGCTGACCAATGCCCCAGCAACATTCATGCACTTGATGAACATTGTATTCCAGCCCTATCTTGACTCATTCATCATTGTGTTTATTGACGACATTTTGGTGTACTCCCCGAGCTGGGAGAATCATGAGCAACACCTGAGGACCGTGCTCCAGACCTTGAGAGGAAAGAAGCTATATGCAAAATTTTCAAAGTGTGAATTCTGGCTAGATTCAGTGGCATTTTTGGGTCATGTAGTGTCGAGTGAGGGGATCAAGGTAGATCCAAAGAATATTGAAGCTGTGCAGAGTTGGCCCAGACCGTCTTCAGCTACCGAGATCCGAAGTTTTCTTGGTTTAGCAGGATATTACCGTCGATCGTAGAGGGTTTCTCATCTATTATTGCACCTATGACCAGATTGACCCAGAAGGGTGCTCCGTTCAGGTGGCTGAGGAGTGTCATGAGAGCTTTCAAAAGCTCAAGATAGCTTTGACTACAACTCCAGTGTTGTTGTTGCCTTCGGGTTCGGGGTCTTATATTGTGTATTGTGATGCATCGTGTATCGGTCTCGGCGCGATGTTGATGCTGGACGGTAGGGTGATTGCCTACATGTCTAGATAGCTAAAGATGCATGAGAAGAACTATCCTATCCACGACCGAGTTAGCAGCTATTGTTCACGCCCTGAAGATTTGGCGGCACTATTTGTACCGTGTCCTTGTGAGGTTTACACCAGCCACCGGAGTCTACAACATCTTTCAAACAAAAGGATCTTAACTTGCGGCAGCGGAAGTGGTTAGATTTGCTTAAGGACTATGATATAACCAATTTATATCATCCCGGAAAGGCCAATGTGGTGGCCGATGCCTTGAATCGCAAGGCGAAGAGCTTGGGCAGTTTAGCATATCTACCGGTAGCGGAGAGGCCATTAGCCTTGGATGTTCAGGCCTTGGCCAACCAGTTTGTAAGATTGGATGTTTCGGAGCCGAGCTGAGTTTTGGCTTGTGTGATTTCTCGGTCTTCTCTTTATGATCATATCAGAGAGTGTCAGTATGACGACCCCCATCTGCTTGTTCTCAAGGACACTGTTCAGCACGACGATGCTAAAGAGGTCACTATTGGGGATGATGGTGTATTATGGATGCAGTGCAGGCTATGTGTGCCCAATGTAGATGGCTTTTGTGAGTGGATTCTCCAGGAGGCTTATAGTTCGCGGTACTCCATTCATCCAGGTGCCGCCAAGATGTGTTAGGACTTGAGGCAGCACTATTGGTGGAGGAGGATGAAGAAGGACATAGTGGAATATGTAGCTCGATGCCTAATTTGTTAGCAGGTGAAGTCTGAGCATCAGCGGCCAGGTGGATTACTTCAGAGGCTAGAGATTCCAGAGTGGAAATGAGAGCGGATCACTATGGATTTTGTTGTTGGGCTGCCACAAACTCGGAGGAAGTTTGATGTAGTATGGGTGATTGTAAGTAGGTTGATCAAGTCGGCTCATTTCATTCTGGTGGTGACTATTTATTCTTCAGAGCAGCTGGCTCAGGTCTATATTCGCGAGATTGTCAGGCTTCATGGTGTGCCGGTATCTATCATCTCTGAGCGGGGTATGCCGCTTACATTGCGATTCTAGAGGCCATACTACATGAGTTGGGCACGGGGGTGGAGTTGAGTACAACATTTCACCCTCAGACGGATGGACAGTTCGAGCGCACTATTCAAATATTAGAGGATCTGCTTCGTGTGTGTGTGATGGAGTTTGGGGGTTTTTGGGATCAGTTCTTGCCGCTCGCAGAGTTTGCCTACAACAACAGTTACCAGTCGAGCATTCAGATGGCACTGTATGAGGCTTTATGTGGGAGACGGTGTTGGTCTCCGGTGGGTTGGTTTGAGCTGGGTGAGGCTAGACTATTGGGTACAAACTTGGTTCAAGATGCTTTGGAAAAGGTTAAATTGATTCAAGATCGACTTTGTATAGCCCAATCTAGACAGAAGAGTTATGCAGATCGGAAGGTTCGCGACATCGCATTCATGGTTGGGGAGCGGGTCTTGCTCCGGGTTTCGCCCATGCAAGGTGTTATGAGGTTCGGGAAGAAGGACAAGCTGAGCCCTAGGTATATCGGACCCTTTGAGATTCTTGAGAGGGTAGGAGAGGTGGCTTACAGACTTGCACTACCACCCAGTCTAGCTGCAGTTCATCCAATATTCCATGTTTTTATGCTTCGGAAGTATCACGGCGATCCGTCTCATGTGTTGGATTTCAGCTCAGTCCAGTTGGACAAGGATTTGTCTTATGTTGAAGAGCCAGTGGCCATTTTGGACAGGCAGGTTTAAAAGTTGAAGTCGAAGAACATTGCTTCAGTGAAGGTTCAGTTGATGGGTCAACCAATCAAGGAGGCGACTTGGGAGACCGAGTATGATATACGTAGCCATTATCCTCATCTTTTCACCACTCCAAGTATGTCTCTATACTCGTTCGAGAACGAACGTTTGTTTTAAGAAGGGGAGGATGTGTATTTAGCCCCCATCTCCTAATTTATGCTCCCTGTATGTTATGATGTGGCTATGTAACTTAACGGGGTGGTTGGTTTTGGTTCGGTTGAGTTTCAGAGTGAAATGGGACGCATAGTCCCTAAGTTGGAGGTTTATGTCGTAGGAGTTGACCGTTGTTTGACTTGTGTGAATATGACTCCGGAATGGAGTTCTGATCATTTCGATAGCTCCGAATGGTGATTTTGGTCTTAGGAACGTGTTCGAATGTTGATTTGGAGGTCCGTCGGTCGTTTCGGCATGATTTGGCGAAAGTTGGAAAGTCGGAGGATATTGAAAAGTTTTACCGGGAGTTGACTTTGGTGATATTGGGGTCGGATCCTGATTCCGGAAGTTGGAATAGGTTCGTAATGTCATTTATGACTTGTGTGCAAAATTTTGTGTCACAGAGTTGTTTTGGTATGAATCAGCATTGGTTTTGGAATTTGAAAGTTCACAGTTCATAAGCTTGAATTTGGGTTGCGATTCGTAGAATTTATATTGTTTGATGTGATTTTTGGCCTCAAGTAGGTCCGTTAGGTGTTTTGGAACTAGTTGGTATATTCGGATGGGGTCCCAGGGGCCCTGGGTGTGATTCGGATCAAATCCGGAACAATTTGGACTTGTTGAATTCTATTGAAGCCAGGTTGTTCTGGTGTCATCGCACCTGCGAAGGGTTTGGCTGCAGGTGCGTGATTGCAAAAGCGAGCAACTGGTCGCAGAAGCGAATTTGTCTTTGCCCAGCTAGGAGTGCAGGTGCGGGGAGTTATCCGCATCTTCCAGTCCGCAGGTGCTGAGAGGAGATCGCAGATGCGGACAAGGCTGGCCTGGGCTATGATCGCAGAAGCGGAGGGGATCTCCATAGAAGCGGGCTCGTAGGTGCGAGCCATGGTCCGCAGAAGCGGAAATTGTGGACTTAAGTATTTTCCGCACCTGCGATGGTTTTTCCGCAGGTGCGGTGTCGCAGAAGCGACCCAAAGGCCGCAGAAGCAAATTTCGTTGGGCAGAAATATGAAATTCGAGGGTTTTGATTTATAATTCATTTTGGGACTTAGAGAGCTCGGTTTGAGGAAAAATTTCGAGGGATTTTCAGAGAGAACTGGGTAAGGAATTCTAACTCGTTTTTGATTAATTCACATGAATCTATTGAAAATTCTTCATTTAATTAGTGCTTTGGATTTGGAAATTGGGAAAAAATGGTAGAAACTCCTTAGGCTAAATTTTCGAGTTTTGAAAGGTGTAGGGTTGGACTCGATATTGAATGAGTATTCTGATTTTGTAATTTTGGTCGGGCTTTTAGACGCGGGCCCGAGTTGACTTTTTGGGGCGATTTTTTAATTTTTTGCAAAGATCGTAATTTCATTGTTTAAATTAGTTTCCTATAGTTATATTATAGTATGAAATTATTTTGGCTAGACTCGAGCCGTTCGGAGTTGAAAAATCGAGGGAAAGGCCTTCTAATTGATTGATTTAGCGTTGCTTGAGGTAAGTGTCTTGTATAACCTTGTGCGGGAGAAATTCCCCTTAGAATTTGGTATTGTTGTGATAATTGTGATATGTGAAAGCCATGTACGCAATGTGACGAGTGTGTATTCGGGCTAAATGTTGAAATTTCCGGCTTTAGCTATATAGATTCTTTTCATGCTTTAATTGAGTTACCTTAACATGTTATAGTCATCATGCTTAGTCTAATTTCACATGTCTACTTGTCTAATCTCTTACTTTCTAATTGCTCTACATGTTTAGTTGAAATTCTTGTTTTCTTAACCTGTATTCATTATATAACTGTTGAATTCTTACTTGAAATTGGTATTTCTTGGAATATCTTGTTGTTGAGATTGGTATTGAGTTGCAAAGGCCGTAATCCCTATCGAGGCAAAGTGTTGATTTGTGAAATATCATTCTATTGAGTTATTCTTCTGGTTATTATTATTGAGACTTTGTGTATATTGTGGTTGAGCTGTGGGCTCTTTATTGTGAAATTCTGTTATTGTTTGGTTTCTCTAGCAAATTGTGGTATCGGGCACTTGAGGTGCGATTTGTGATACGTTGTGATATTGATACGCATGCATTGTTATAAGGTATGGGTGTTGAAACGCATGCGGTGAGATAAGGTGGGCTTGATGCGTGTGGCTAGTAGGGGAACTACTAGAAGCCATGCAATGTGATAAGGTGAGCTAAAATGCGGGATGCTATTTCGAAAAAAATAATTTTCGAAATTAAATGTAAAGTCTCCCGCGGTGATATAAGGAAAGGCTGTGAGTTACTTTTATGATTTTGGACTGCGAGGCGGTACCTCGGTAGTGGCCCTTGTTGATCTTTCTCTATTTGCTGTACTTTTCTTGGTTGTTTGTTTTCCTTAACATGTTAGTCCTTGTTTCCTTCCGTGTTGTATTAACTGCCTTGATTCTGTGTTGTTAACTTTTGGTAAATTCCTTATTGTTAAATTTCCATTGTTATTATCATATATCGTCATATCTTTCATCATGTTTCTTATTATCTCCAGTAGGGCCTTGACCTGACCTCGTAACTACTCTGCCGAGGTCACGCTTGGCACGCACTTGGTGCCGTTGGGCTATACTCTTGCTACGCTTTTGCTCTTTTTGTGTAGATCCAGGTACTTCTTATCAGTCCCGGCATTAGTAAGCTGAGTTTGCTTTGGAGACTTCAAGGTACACCTGCCCGCGTCCGCAGGTCTCGGAGTCTCCTTCTATCATGTTTTTCCTTATTTCATTACCCTATTATAGACAGTTATGTATAGGAATTGTTCGGTAATGTTACTTAGAGCTTGTGACTTATATTTACCAGGTTTTGGGAGTTGTGTATATTGAGTTACAGATTTTATTTATGTAGTTGCTGAAGTTTTGAGACTCTAAGTTATTATTTCAGTTATTCCGCATGTTGTTAGGCTTACCTATTCTTAGAGACTAGGTGCCGTGGCGGGTCGAGGATCTTATTGGGTTATATTCACGTATAACTCACTCCTTACTTGCATGTACATGCAGATACTACTGATGAAGATTGAGCTAGTAGTTGACGAGTTCGCTAGAGTTGATCCAGTTACCGAGGTGAACCACAACATTGTTCGTGGAGGCTACAAAAAGAGTCTTTATCATTTATTCATATGAAGTCTTTTCTAATTCTCTTAGATTCTCCATGGTCTAGTGTGAGATTTGGGCTAGAGTGTTGTTCTTCTATTTTGGTAGTTATTACTTATAAATATTTATGGAACAATTTGGATAATTAATTATTCGCTTTTAATTATCAAAATATTAGAACTTACATTTATTTCGGTTGAGTTTTGAATAAATGCTAAGTATATGGTATAAGCTGGTTCGCCTTGCGGGTAGTTTTAGCGGGGTGCCAGTCATGTCTAGGGGGTATTTTGGGACATGACAGGTCTATATAGTGAATTGAACTTGTATGCAAAGTTTGGAATTAATCCAAAGTGTGTAAGTGTGACTTAGACACTCTTTTGAAGGAATGAAGATTTAACAACTAAAGAGAAATTATATTCGGTTTGAGCCTAGATTCTTTGTTGTTATGTTCCCGTGGGTGTTTTGAAACTTTAGATAAGTTTGGATAATGTATTTGTACCTATTGGTATCATTGGATGAGGTCTCGTGGGACTCGGGTGAGTTTTGGATCATTGAGTTAAACACTAGTTAAGTTAAGGATTTGGAGTTTGACATGGTCAATATCAGGTCAAGATGATCTCTTTTCGGTGTTTTGAGAGCATGAGCAGATTCGTAGCGTATTTTATGATTGAAATGCATATATGGTTTGTGTTCGGGAGGTTCGAATGAGTTTTTTTGTTGTTGGTTAAATAAGGTTTTTATTGATTAAAAACAGAGTACGGCATTGGAGGGGGACATTGACCTTACCTCCCAAAAAAAATTCATGTACTTATGGTCATCTTAAAGTGTTGACTATAAGTACCTAGGTAATAGTAAGAGGTTAGACCTATTGTAATGTGACGATTGCCCATTTTGTAATAGACAGTCGTATGTACAAATTTTCCTAGATCAACTATACAAAAAAGTACATATGTTCCTATTGTATCCAAAAGGTTGTGAGGTTTGGTCTTCCCTATGTACCTTTGATAGAGATTTATGCTATCAGAGTTTTGCAAAAAAATAGCAAAAGAGCGCGAGTTATCTTCAATTTTGCTTTGACTCCTGATGCAGGGAAAGCCAAGTTGAAGATATCCACCCGTGTGTGTCATGAGGCTGCATAGTTGGGTTGGTGGAGCTGTTGGCTGTTTTGTTTGTGATTATTAGTGTTGGAGCTGCTACTATGATGTATGTGTGTCCAGTTGTGCTTTGTGTCATTCATGTTGGTATTGGCTTTGGCATTGCTACTGTTCATGGTGCAGTTGTTGTTGCTGTTGATCTCGTTGCTATCTGTATGATGAAGTTGAAATGTGTTAGCCCAGTGAATTATTCTGATTCTGAGTCTGCTGGAATTGCTGAAACTGTTGTTGAGTCTGCTTTGTTTGCTGTTGTTGGCATTCCTACTAGAGATATCTGCTGCTGCTTGTTTCCTTGAATGATGTGGTTTATTTGTGTTGTTGCTGTCTTGATTCAAACTGTTGTTGTTGTTGCTGATTAGTTTGGCTGGTGTGCATGGGATGCTGTCTGTGATGTTGCTTCTGCTACTGTGACCAATTGGAATTTTGGCCTTGAGAGTATTGCTCATATTACCACTGGTGTCACTGAAGTTTCTGCTGTTGTTGTATCTGCTATGTTGGTGAAAGGAGTGCATCTGTGTTGCTATGTGTTTCTGCTGGACTGGAGGTTGACTGGATGTGCTGCTGCTATTTCTTCTGGTGCTTCTATTGATGATGTTTTTGCTTCTGTTACTGGTATGGTAGGGATGCTTATGTTTGTGATAGTTCTGAATTGTGGGGTTCCAGTGAAGAGTATTGTGGGTATAGGAACATGATGATTGATGCAATTGCATTAGACTGAGCACTCGAGGTGCTAATACCACACAGCAATTGCGCCAATAATCTGAACCTATTTGGACAGCTGCTTCTAAGAGGTCTATTGTTTTTGTGTCTGATGTTGTTGGTGAGGATCTTGAGGGTCTTGCTGCTGGTTGTGCTGCGACCTGTTGGTACTGCTGTTGTTCCTTTTTTTGGCCTTCTGCCTTCTTGATTTCTGTTGGAAATTGCACCTCTGCTGTGATTGTATCCCCTTTAGAATCTGCTGCATTTGTGAGACTATGGCCATATCCTGATCAATGCTAATATCAATGTTGATGGCATGTCTGCTGTTGCTGAAGCAAGATGACTGCTGCTTGAGTTATGATCTTTGTCTGTCACTGGTGCTGCTGCTCTCAGTGGTAACACTACTATTGTCACTGGTGTTGTTGATCTCTATTAGCTGCTCAGATAGCTGCCTTTTAGTGTCTGTGCTTCTGCAATATCCCTGCAACACTAGCAGAAAAGTTATAGAAACTGCTGCTGGTCCTTCTATTGGCCTTGATGTTTCCTGCCTTCCTGGTTTCTGCTGAAGAGTACATGTTTGCTGTGTTTGTATCTCCTCTAGCCTTTGCTGCTGCTGTGAATGTTTGGATGCTAAAACGAAGATTTTTTTTTTCTATTTTTCTGGTGTAAATAATTATGAAAATACCAGTTATGTCCCTAAAATTTTAAGACTTCCTTTGAAATTTCAAAACATCATATCACTCATTTTAAGGCCAAATTGGTTGATTCAAAATGCTATCTTGGGTTAAATTTTGTAAGGATCATGTTGGGCTTATCAAATGTGAGTTTCGGGATCATCTAGGATTTGATTTGGGTTGGGACAACTACTGCATTTTTACTTATTTAGGAATTTAGTTACTTTTTCTCACAAGATTTTGAGGCTTTGGAAGAGGCATTTTTTGAGGGAGTTTTCATCTACTTTATTGGCGTAACCAAGCCTAACTCGAATTTATGATTATAACATGAATCTATCATTGATTAGGCTCTGAATCAAGGAATCTTAAAGAAGAAAAGAGGGTTTTGGCTTGAAGGATAAGAAAGTGCATTTTGGGAGTTTTGGCAAAAATTTTCTAAAGTGAAAAATGAAGATTTGAACCCCGATTTGGAGTCGATTTTAGATGAAACTTGTATATTCAGACTCGTATTTGAATACGTTGTCAGAAATTGTGAGTTTTTTTCGGACTCCAAGGTGCAAGCTTGGGTTGTCTTTTTTGATTGACTTTGAGTATTTGATTAAAGATTCGACCTTTATCGTTTGGGTTTGATTCCTATGGGATTATTTGATGTTATTGAGTTATTTTTGCTAGATGTGAGCCGTTCGGAGGTCGACTTGCACGTGAAGGCGTTTAAAGTATGGATTTGGCTTGTTTGAGGTAAGTAACATATCTAAACTTGGTTTGAGGGAAATTATCCCTGTGGACAATGATACTTGAAATATGTTGGGGGTGAGGCACATGCTAGATAATAGGCCTGTGTGCGTACACCAATATATATATGATTCGGACAGACTTTAGGCTACTATGAGACTTATTTTCTATCATGCCTCGTTATTTCCGCATTTCTTTCTCTACTTGTATGACTACTTGAGCTGTTAATCATGCTAGAGATCATGTCTATGCTATGTGCTTACCTGTTGAGACATGTTAGGGCCAATATCGCCTTGGTTGTAGTCATATTCTCAGTCATAATTTTTCATCCGCATGATTATATCTCGATCTCTATACATTATTTTATGTCATATCACATGCTGTTGATGCCTTCTATATGTGAAACTATTTGGGTTGAGTTCTATGAGACGTGAGCCATTAAGACTTGAGCGGTTGATGACTGATGTGGGTCTTAGAGCCATATTGTGATTGATATTTGGATCAGGTTGCATGCTGCAACGATTAATATTTGGGTCGGGTTGCACGCAGCAATGATTATATTGATTGTTGGCTTATATTCGATCAATGCTTGGGCAAGGATCCACCCCTTTGGAGTATGTTATTCACAGTGAGCGCATGCATAGGTATGGTGAGGGGCATTTGTGCAAGGCACCCGTACAGTGCTGAGTGTGGTTATGTGTGATGGTAAGGGGAACTTGTGCCAGGCAGCGTGAGCATGCTGAGTGTGAGTATACCTGATGGCTTAACTGTGATGTTATTGTCTTGACATATATATTTGACATGTAGGCATAACGAAGTATTTTTCTCATGCTAGATGGTAAATGAAATGTCTTACCTGTTAATGAAAGTCTGGAAATCACAGTTTCATTGATAAACTCATGTTTTAGTGATTTCGGTAGTAAGATTTGGCTTTGACTGTTATGTTTGGAAAGCATGTCTAATTGTTCGTATTTGTGAACAAATTGAACATGATATCTCTAGGGTTGTTTACTTTATTATCATCATTATAACATGTGTTATTATTGATTATTAGTGTTGGGCATTGACCTTCTTCCGAGCTTGTCACTGCTTTCAGTCCGAGGTTAGGTGCCACGCCCCAAACCTAAAGAGGCGCGGCCGGCACCCGGTGCCATACTCGGCCCGAGCATACCACTCTGTAACTAAAAATTCTAGAGGGGTAACCCTCAACTTAGGCCGATGAGGACATATTCTGAATCGTCCGAAAATAACGTCTCTCTCATCTGAGGGGTAAACATACCCAAAAGCTGATATATATAATTGTGTAGGTCGACAAAGCCACCATGAATATCTACTGATATACAAAATATACAAGACTCGTCTACAAGCCTCTAGAGATGACTGTATCATGGTCGGGACAAGGCCTCGACCTACACATCAAACTTGTATAAAAAATGGACTCCAAGGTCTAGACTTGGTAACTCCGAGGAGTGGAGCTTACCAACCAAGCTGATGTTTGACTCTGTTTACTTGGAAGGTCTATCCAGCTTTCTATCAGGACCTGCAGGCATGAAATGCAGCGTCCCCGGCAAAGGAACGACAGTACGAAATAATGTACCGAGTATGTAAGACAATAGAATAACTGAAAGCTGAGACTGAAGTGATAATATAATAACTAAAAGTAATTGGGAGTCAAAGATAATCTGAAGATATGCTTACCTGCTAATACTGACTCAACTCTCTCGATATAGTAAGTAAAATAGATGTTCGGCTCTATAAGGCTCAGTACGTATAGCTGCTCTGCCATAGTAGGCTGGCCCATAGGCGCTCGGCCATACTAGGCTCTGTATCTCGGTCATTCTAAGCTCGCTCATAGGCGCTTGGCCACAGTAGGCTTGGTATATAACTTACCATCTGATATGAGGTTGCCCAATAGGGGCCTGCCCACCGATTATAGCTCGATGGTAGTGAAAATACTGTGATACTGCTCAATAGGGGCCCGCCTACCGATTATAGCTCGATGGTGGTGATATATATATATATATATATATATATATATATATATATATATGGCTATAATTGTAATTGTGAATTACAAAAAGAAATGAGGAATTTTATTCAAAAAGTTGAAAAATAATAAAAAGACTGAAACATAAGCTAAATACAAGAAAAGATAAGAAGAGATGCGTCCGCCCCCTATATATTTGATAACTTCTCCTACAATGAAACTAATAACCCCAACCCCGTTAGTCATCCCATCAATTACTCGTCGATCAAAAAAATGAGTAAATTCAGCTAATATATATATATATATATAGGCCCTCTACTCTCTTGACTAGAAGAAGACAATACTTAACTGAATAAAGTCCCGATAAGGGAGAATACTGTAACTTATGAGACTAGGATAATGTACATAAATTCAGGAGTACGAATTTCTCTTTATGTCTCATTATCAAACGCATGTAGCTACGAGATCATACCAAAATGAAGGAAATGTTTAGCCTTAACATATCTTAACCTCGTAGAGTCCTTAATACCTTCCAAGCAACTCTTCAAACAACTCAACTCAATCTACCATAGCATAAGGAGATTCAAAATCAGTGCTGAGTAAAGGCTAAGTCCGTTACTTAACCTATTAGCTTGCTGACGTAAATTCGGCAGCATCTCCCCTGTAACAAGGGCCTCCTCCAATACCATATACCAATAACAACAACCATAGAGATCCAGCAATATATAAATATCAATAACAAGATACCATATAATAACAACAAGTCACCACTACTTCACGACGAGCGGCAAGCTCCGATTGGAATCAGTATAACACATATCACCCCTTATAGACTTCTTAATTTAACTTAACAGTATCATTAACATGATAATGAAGTCATTCATCAATGATTCTAGCCTTATACCATATATTCATAACAAAGAAAACAATCCACAACTCCAAGTATCCTCAATTAGCAACTTTATTCACTAGTTCATATCTAGTCCATCCATTTAACTTAATCAGCATCAAGATAACATTAAGCACATGCAAGAACACAATATACGTACCTCCTACAGTAGCTTCAAGTCAAAATCCAAGTTATATTTAGCTTACAACAGCCCTCAGTCCAATCTCAAGTTTCATATGTTTCTTTCATCACTTCACTTGATAAACATATGGATATGGATAACAATAGAAACCATATCATAATAAAGTTATTCCCCCCAATTTCTAGTGCTATCTTGTAATCTTTCACTCCAACACCACAACCAACATGTAATTAACCTTAAACACCATTAAAATAATGTTAAACATACCTTAGGCAGTATATAACATTCGAAACATAAGCTTAACTTAGCTCACCATCATCCTTATTCACATCACAACATCATAGAGGGGTTATTCTTCACCTTTGGCTAACTTTGATGTTGAATAATGGTGTATTTTTTTGGAATTTGTTTGGACCCTTGGGGGAACTGTTGGAGAGGGTTTGGAGAGTGTGAGGATGGAAGAAGTCAAAAAATGAGCTAATATCATCCAAAAAACGAGATAAAAATAGGTGAAGGGTTGGCCACCGACCAAGTGGGTCTCATAGGGGCTGCCTGCGTAATCTCGCGAAAACGCGAATATCTATCTACTCCGATGTCATATCGATAAACGGTTTAATGCGTTAGAAACTAGAATTGTAGATATTAAATTTGATTGGTGGATCATCCCTTAATTAGAAGTACATTGGGAGAAAAGCTCAACTATATTTGACGTAAATTTTGAGAATATTTATGAATGTAACTTGTGATGACCTTTGCAAACTTTTGTTCCACAACTGGCTTGACTTCAAAGCATAACACACAACTATGATAAGACTAAAATAACTCATAGCATAACCTCCTTATCATGTTAATCACCCTTTTCTCACCCCAAAAGTACATGTTATAACATTCCTAACTTGTTGACTTTTGACGAAGCTTATTTTCTTTTATTCGTTTAGCTTTTAAACTTTCCAACCTTCTCGGTACTTGGTATTCATGATCTTAAGTATTTTTATCTCCAAGTTAACATGATTAACTTACTTTATGTACTTTCAAAGATGATCTTATTTTTTAGTTTACATCAATTGACTTGCGACGTACTTTTACGTACGAAAACATGGGGTGTAACATTATGTTTGTTACTTATTAAGTACATGGGGTCGGTTATAATCATACTACACTTCTGCAACTTTTCTGGAGATCTTGGAGCTGAGTTGCTGTGGATGACGGGAGCTGGCAGTGAAGATGTACCTACTTTTCAGATATATCTACCACTTGTCCTTGGTAGTTTAGGGCTTGTACTCTGTTTATGTATATTTACACAGATGTTGTATTTTTTTTATACCAGCTTTGTAAATTTAAATCTTAGTCGCTCATGACTTGTACTACCAATCCTTAGGGTGTTATATGGAAGTTCAAATATTTCATTTATTGATTATTTATAAATCTCCATTAGAATTGTGTTATCTCTTGACTGGCTTACCTAACGGGTTGGGTTAGGTGCTATCACGACTAGGTGGACTTTGGGTCATGATAAGTTGGTATCGGACTTTAGGTTCATAGGTTCTACGAGTCATGAGCAAGTGTCTAGTAGAGTCTTGCGGATCGGTATGATGATATCCATACCTATCTTCGAGAGGTTGCAGGGCATGTAGGAAACTTCCTATCTTTCTTTCCTTATCGAATGGCATTGATTCAGCTTGAAGCACATCTCTTTGATTTCTTTCCATCCACTCGTATGTTATATTAAGAACTCGGTATCAGTTGGGCATCAACGGCTTGGGATGTTATAGATGAGGTGCGAGATGTGTTTTCTGTGTTGTGGAGGTAGGCCAGTCTGGAGGATTTGAGGCCAGGTTCCGACCGTAACTTGGGCACAGTAGTTCCAATTGTGTGAGTATGTGTATTTGGACTTATATCAAGTAGAGTCCCTAGGAGTGGGATTGATGTCTCAGTGAGTTGCGAGATAGCTATATGATGAGTATTATGTGACTGAGGAATATCCTTAGATGATTTGAGATGTGATGCGGAGGATTTTTCTTGGGATACGAAGGACTGGATGCTTGATTTCTGCCTTAATGTGTTGTGCAGTCTTGATTATGAGTATGTTATGGATCTGTCAGTTGCACATTAGTGAGATTATGTATATTCTTATGTCTTGTTGACGAGTTTAGCCTCGAGGAGATTAAGATATTGCATAGTGGTGGTGACCATGATGGGGTCATAAAGAGATGCCAGTTTGAGGGTAAGCAGGTAGGTTATCACCCCCGGGGTGGTCTATGGATGTGTGATCCTTATGATGTTTCTGTGGAGAGTTTTCTTTCCACCAGCGGGTTATATGTGTTACAATTTGAGTTTGGATCTCTTGAGGAAGTTTGCACAACTGTCACGAGGATGGATATGCGCTTAGCAGAGAATTTGAGGTATCTTATGATTACAGCTACATGAGTTTATGGAGGATTTAGTTGAATTACAGCGCGATATCATGGCAGTTATGGAGAAAAGGGTATTGTGAGTTATCGAATGTTGTATTCTATGGCTTCAAGCTAAATGGGGGAGTCTGCTATCAACAATTAGATTGCATTGTCATGTGTTATATTAGTTTTGGTCTGATGCATAATTGTAGATCAGTTACGACTTGAAGGGGGCTGACTTCGAGGTTAGTACGGGGAAGGAAATTGCAAGGAACATGATGTATTATACTGTTTGGGTATATGGAAACCTTGGAATGATTCGGGTTTGTTATTCGTGGTGGATATAGTGTACAAGGAGGAGGGATTCACTTGGCTGCTTAAAGGTGAGCTTACTTCTTTAGGTGTTTGTGTGCTAATGGAGCACAATTCGTTCGACTCGTATTGGCAGTGCGTAGGAGATTTGAGTAGAGTGGATGACTCTCGAGAAGTTTCTAATAAGTTTAAGATTTGTATGTGGTTGAGGATTTCCCGAATTTGTATATGACTAAGATTTGAGATTTGCATTGGGTGGTACTAAGACCTGCGCTATTTCTCTATCACTAGTGAACCTACGTTTCTGTATCAGAAAGGTTAAAGAAATAATTTCAAATTAACTGAAGGCCTCTTCAGAGTGGGTATCTCGATTGCGGTACTATTGGGTCCTTATGAGGGAATACAGTGGCTTATGGGCCTTAGGATGACGCGGTTTCATACTAGGATCTCTTGGGATGAGCTTTTGGTTAAGGATCGTAGTGTACTAGAAAGGAGAAGTGTTAACTTGAAGGCAACTCGAGGGGAATTTAAATAAATGGGTCAGCTTGGTGGTGGTTTGGGTCAGTACAGTAATAAATATGATTGGTTCCTTTGGTATGGTGAGGCTTTACCGGTGTTTGTGGTAATACTCTTGGGTTTGGTGGCCTACGTGACTTAGTTGAGTTAGAGGAATTCAGTTCTGTGACAACCCGACTGGGTGTTTTGATCATTTGCATTCATTTTGGTGGTTTGAGGTCATGGGTAGCTTTATATGGTGTATTATGACTTGTGTGTATCGTCAGCTTTAGTTTTTGAGGGGTTCGGGATTGACTAGGAGGAATAATTCTCAATTGCAAAGCTTTGAGTTGGAAGAGTTGACCAAGGTTTGAATTTTTGTAAACAACATCAGAATGGTGCTTTGATGATTCTATTAGGTCCGGATGGTGATTTTGGACTTGGGCGTATGCGCAAATTCATATTTGGATGTTTCTATAAGGTTTCAGCTCTAATTGGTGAAAGTTGGCAATTTGGAGGTTTGGAAAAGTTCATAGGTTTGATTGAGAGTTGACTTTAATGTTATCATGTTTGGATTGTTGTTCCAAGAGTTGGAATAAGTTCATTATATCATCTGGAACTTGTGTGCAAAATTTGAGGTGATTCTATGTTGTTTAGACATGTTCATCGTAAGTTTGAAATTTGGAAATTTGGAATAGTTCATTAAGCTTGATTTGACGTGCGATTCATGGCTTTGATGTTATTATATGTGATTTGAGGCCTCGAGTAGTTCCATGATATGTTTTGGGACTTTTTGGCATTTTTGGATGGGGTCCTGAGAGGTTCGGGTGAGTTTTTATTAAGTTCTGGCATTTCGGCACTTCAATGATGTCTTGGAGATGTAGAAGTTCGGAGGGCACTTTTTGGACTGCTGAGGGCACTTTCGGAATGCTGAGGCAAAGCCTCATGTGCGGCCGCAAACCCCCAAGTGCGGAGAGAATGGCCAAAATGCAGACCACACTGAGGGCCGCGACAGGAAATCTGCGAGTTTGTTGGTATGAATTTAGAAGCTTATATTTCTCAATCTATGAAGAATTTGGAGATGATCAAAAAATAAAAGTTGTAGCCCTTTGAGTTTAGTTTTTAGAATATTAAACCGTTATCATTTGGATATTTGTATAGAAAGTTATGATCATTTTACTGAAGGCTAAAAGTGCAGTCGCTGTTGGATTGCGACCGCACAAAATGGATTGCGGCCGAAAAACTTGGAAATGCGGACCACACTAGGAAAAGTGTGGTCAGCACTGTGTGAAATCAGGTTTTGTATATAAACGAGACTTTTGGGGTTTTAATTCATTCTTCACCACTTTAGAGACTCAGGAGCTCGATTTTGTATGGTTTAAACCTAGATCTTCATCAACAAGTTTGGGGTAAGTGATTCTAACATATATCTATGAGATTTACATAAATGGATCACTAGATTTAATATCAAAAGATTCAACAAGAGAAATTGAGGTTTTATGTCAAAATTTTTCTAAAGTGAATAATTGGGTTTTGAGCATTGATTTGGAGTCGGATTTGGATAAAACTAGTATGGTTGGATTCGTATTCGAATGGGTTGTCCGAATTTGTGAGTTTTGGCGGGTTCCAAGGTGCGGGTCCGGTTGACTTTTTGGTTGATTTTGAGTAATTGATTAAAGATTTAATTTTTTTCATTTGGGTTTGTTTCCTATGGCATTATTTGATGTTTTTGAGTTGCTTTTGGCTAGTTTCAAGCCGTTCGGAGGTTGATTCACGCTGCATGGCATTTTTAGAGTATTATTTGGCTTGCTCGGTAGTTGATTTGGCTTGCTTGAGGTAAGTATCTTACCTAAACTTGGTTGAGGCACTAGTTGCCTGAGTTATTTGTGATAGCTACGTGCTACAGGTGCGCATATATGTGGGGTTTGAGCCCACGTACGAGCACCGTGATATTTATCCATGCTTCGGGTAGTGCTTAGGCTATGACATGCCTTGAATTGATTGCTAATCTTTAATCTGTGATGTTTCTCATAGTTGTAACCCTATTGTGAGTTACTTGATCCATTTTTTGAGGTTACATAGAGGCTAATCTCATAATTGAACTTGATATTTGCTATTTTTATGATGAAAATGCTGATTTGAGCTATGATAGCACACTTTGCTCATGCCTACACTTTAGCATATCACTTATACCCGTCCAAGAGCATGAAATCTGATATTCATTAATCATATATTTGTGCTCTTGTATATTTTCTTTTGTGTGATATGATTTGGATTGGATGCCTGTGACCATGCCGGGCAGATTGTGTTGTTATGCCTGTGACCATGCTGGGCGGATTGTGATGTTATGCCTGTGACCATGTCGTACGGATTGTGTTGTTATGCATGTGACCACGCCGAGTGGATTGTGTTTTTATGCCTGTGACCACGCCGGGCGAATTATATTGTTATGCCTGTAACCACGCTGGCGGAATGTGATATTGTGCCTGTGACCACACCAGACAGATTGTGATATTGTGCTGTGACCATGCTGGAGGGATTGTGATATACCCTTTGACCACGCGGGGTGGATTATAATTGAGCCTGTGACCATGCCGAGCTGATAGCATGTTGAATTGGCCATGCAAGCGTGTGGATATGGATCCATCCCCCTAGGGTCACCCTCTCATGTTTCTTCTTGATGGTGTACACGCAGACTGTGAAAAACTGACGGGTATTTGGTTGGTGTGAGCTCTGGGAGAGCTGGTTACCAAGAGTCTGATATGGGCCTAAGAGCCGTGATGAGATTTATATTTGGATCGGGTTGTGCGCCGCAACGAATTGATATTTGATTATTGCAATTCTTTCTTACTTGAAATATTTCTTGTCTGTTTATCTGATTTATTTGCATATCTTCCCTATATGCTGAATTGTTGACTAAATAGAGTACGTTAAGGAAAATTGTGTGCACAAGGTGGTCTTATCTGAAATTTCATGATTCTTTATACTACTGTTCTATACTTGTTAGAATCTATGAACTGTACAAGTGAGAGGTGAGTATCATTTATATTTCTTGCTTTTGTTACCTCATCGAGGTTAGTTATGATACTTGCTTAGTATATGGGGTCGGTAGTACTCATACTATACTTCTGCACCTTGAGTGCAGATTTTGGAGCAGAGATGCTATGGATGACGGGAGCTGGCATTGAAGATGTACTTGTTCTACGGTTATAGCTACCACTCGTCCTTGGTAGTTTTAAATTCAAATTCTATTTGTGTATATTCCAAATAAAAGTTGTATTTTATTTTCATATCAACTTTGTAAATCTAGTCTTAGAGGTTCATGACTTGTACCACCAATCCTTGGGATTTTGTATAGAAAGTTCAGTCATTTTATTTATTGACTCTTGTCATCTTATTTGAGTTGTGTTGGCTGTTATTTTGGCTTACCAAGTGAGTTGGATTAGGTTCCATCATGACTAGTTGGATTTCAGGTCGTGATGAGTTGGTATCAGAGCTTTAGCTTCATAGGTTCTACGATTCATGAGCAAGTGTCTAGTAGAGTCTTGGGGATCGGTATGATGACGTCCATACCTATCTTCGAGAGGCTACAGGGTAAGTAGGAAAATTTCCCATCTTTCCTTCCTTATCGTATGACATTGATTCAACTTGAAGCACATCTCTTGAATTCATTTCACTCACTCGTATGTTATGTTAAGCCCACGATATCAGCTGTGCATCAACGACTTGTGATGTCATGGATGAGGTGCGATATGTGTTTTCTGTGTTTTGGTGATGGGCCAGTCTGGAGGACTTCAGGTCGGGGTTTAGACTACAGCTTGGCCTCGGTGGTTTTCGTTGTGTGATATGTGTTTATGGACTCATATGTTCGGTAGTGTCCCTAGGAGTGGGATATATGGCTCAGTGAGTGATTGGATAGCTATATATGGCAGGTATTATGTGGTTGAGGACTTTTCTTGGATGGTTTGGATGTGACAAGAAGAGTTTGCTTTGAGTGTCGAAAGGGTTGTGGGTGAGTGATTTCTATCTTGATGTGTTGTACAGTCTCGAGTTATGAGCATGTCGAGGGATTGTTCATGTTGTTCGTTTGGAATAAAGTAGATTCTTATGTCTTGTTGACGAGCTTAGACTCGAGAGGATTTAGCAATTACATAGTGGTTGTGACCATGATAGGGCATATATAGATGCTAGTTTTAGGTTAGGCAGGTGGGTTATCTCCTGCAGAATGTTCTGAGGTTGTGTGATCCCTATGATGTTTATGTGAAGAGTTTTCTTTCTACTAGCGGGTTGTGCATGTGGTACGATTTGAGTTTGGATTGCTTGAGGAGTTTGCATTACTTTCACGAGGATGAATGTGGGTGTAGAGAATGATTTGAGGTACTTTATGATTTGTGCTACATGAGTTTGTGAAGGATTCAATTGAATTACTGTGTGAGATCATGGCAATATTGGGTTAATGAAAAATGTTGTGGATATCAGATGTGTTCTATGGCTTCGAGCCAAGTGGGGGAGTTTGCTATCAATGATCACGTTGCATGGTTAAGTGCTGTATGGGTTTCGATCTAAGGCATATTTGAGGATCAGTTATGACTTGTAAAGATTGGTTTAGAGGATGACTTGAGCAAGGAAATTTTTGAATGCATGATGTATTACACTTATGGATGTGTGGAAATCTTGAAATAATTTGGGGTTGTTATTCGTGATGGAACTAATGTGCTGAGAAAAAGGAGTCACTCGGTTGTGTTAAGATGAGGTTATTTCTTTGGGTGTTGGTGTGCTAATGGGGCACAAGTCGTTCGGCTCGTTTGGGCAGCGTATTTGAGATTAGGATAGGGTGGATGACTCTCAAAAAGGTTCTAATGAGTTCAAGATTCATATTTGGTATTTGAGGAATTTCCGGATTTGTAAATGTCTAAGATCTGAGATTTTCATGGGATGGTGTCAGGATTCGCATATTTCTGTAATATTATGGATTCTACATTTTAGCATTAGAGAGGTTAAGGAAAAAACTTCAGTGTATCACAAGGTCTCTTCAGAGTGGGTATCTCAGATGTGGCATTTTTGGGTACTTAAAAGGGAATACAATGGCTTCTGGTCTTTAGGACGACGTGGTTTCATGCTAGCACCTCTTGTGGTGAGTTTTGGTTAAGGATTGTGGTATACTGGCAAAGAGAAGTGTTAACTTGAAGGCAATTCGGAAGGAACTCGAAGAAATAGGTCAATTTGGTAGTGGGATCAACATGGTAATAGAAGAAATAAACAGTTCTTTTATTTCTTTTGGTGTGACGAGGCCTTGTAGGTGTGTTGTGTTACACTCTGTACACAAAAGTACGTCGTAATTCAATTGATATAAGATCAATAAAGAGATTATTTTTGAAATTACATAAAGTAATTTAATCATGTTATTTGGAGGTTTCAAATATCTAAGATCGTGAACTGCAAGTACCAAGAGGGTTCGAAGGTTTAGAAGCTAACAAATCAAAGAAAATAAGTTTCGTCGAAAGTCGACAAATTGGGAATGTTATAACATGTACTTTTGGGGTGAGACTATGGTGCTTAACATTATAAATAGGTTATGTTATGGGTAATTTTAGTCGTATAATAGTCGTGTGTTATGTTTTGAAGTTAAGCGAGTTGTGAAACAAAAGTTGGCAAAGGTCATTACAAATTACATTCATAAATGTGCTGAAAATTAGGTCAAATATAGCTGAGTTTTTTCCCTAATATACTTGGAATTACGGGGTGATATACCTAACAAATTTAATATCTACGAGTCTAGTTTCTTACGCATTAAACCATTCATCGATACGACATTGGCGAAGAGAGATATTTGTGTTTTCGCGAGATTGCGCAAGCAGCTTCCTTGGGATCCACAAAGAATATCGTGGTTACTATTAACTCCCTTTCCTTCTCGTTGTGACGACTTAGGAAGTGACTTGAGTTTGCAGTAAGTTAAAGAATAGAGGGTTCTTGGTATATTTGAGGTAGGTTTCATATTCCTTAACCTAATCTTAAGTTTGTACAAGTGTTGGGTTGAAGTTTGTTGGATGATTCTTGAAGAAACTAGTAACTATGAAACTTGAAGTTGAGCTATGTTGTGTGGGCTGTTTTACATGTTTTAAGATACCAAATCGAATTGTAAAGGTATGGATATCATGGCGAGGATGAGGGGAAGCGAAGATGAAGATCATTGTGCTAAAACGTGTTGAATTTGAACTATAAAAGACCCTATGAAGTTATGCACATAAGTTGTTTGATAAAATGACTAAATAAACTTCCCTATAGAATATGAAGTCGATATTGATACCAATCCTTTGTATGATATAGATTACCATCCGTAAGAGGTGCGAGGACTTGTGCAATAGTTGTAACCTCGTGGATAAGGTATGTTAAGGTTAGACCTTTCCTTCATTTTGGCATGATCCCATAAATACATGCATTTGATAACGAGACATAAAGAGAAGTTCGTATTCCTGAACTTATGTACATTATCCTAGTATCATAAATTACAGTATTCCCCCTTATCGGGACTTTATATTCAGTTAAGTATTGTCTTCTTGTAGTCAAGAGAGCAAAGGGTCTATATATGTATATAGTATTACAGTATTTTCACCACCATCGAGCTATAGTCGGTGGGTAGTTCTCTATTGGGCAGTATTACAGTATTTTTACTACTATCGAGCTATAATAGGCGGGCAGGCCCCTGTTGGGCAACCTCAGATCAGATGGTAAGTTATATACCGAGCCTATTGTGGCTGAGCGCCTATGAGCGAGCCCAGAATGGCCGAGATCCAGAACCTAGTATGGCCGAGCACCTAAGAACGAGCCTACTACAGTAGAGTAGTTACACGTACTGAGCCTTATAGGGACAGACAACTATTTTACATACTATCTTGAGAGAGTTGAGTTAGTATCAGATCATATCTTCAAATCATCTTTGAGTTTCAATTACTTTCAATTATTATATTATCAGTTCAGTTTGAGCTTTCAGTTATTCTATTGCCTTATATACTTGGTACATTATTTCGTACTGACGTCCCTTTTGTCGGGGATGCTGCATTTCATGCCTGTAGGTCCTGATAGAAAGCTGGAAGGATATTCCTAGTAGACAAAGTCAAACATCAGCTTGGTTGGTAAGCTCCACTTCCTCGGAATTACCAGGTCTAAACATTGGAGTCCAGTTTATATATCTAGGTTTGATGAGTAGGTCGATGCCCTGTACCGACCATGATACAGTTCAATTATCTCTAGAAACTTGTATACGAGTCATGTATATTTTGTATATCAATATTGTGGCTTTGCCAGCCCTGTGTACATGTTAGTCTGGTGTTGTTGGTTGTAGACATTCATGGTGCCCTCATCGGGCTTGATTGGTATTGTCAACTCGCAGGTAGGCCTCGTCGGCCTAAGTTGAGAGTTACCCCTCAAGATTTCACCATTACAGAGTGGTATGCTCGGGCTAAATATGGCATCGGGTGTCAGCCACGCCTCCCCAGATTTGGGGCATGACATATTATGGCAATGCTCTTGGGTTTGGCGATCTGTGTAAGTTGGTTGAGTTAGAGAGATTTAGTTTTGATGGCTTGTTTATGTGCATATGTGTTTTGAAGAGTTCTCGATGATGTCGACCTTGGCGGGTTGGATATTTTGTACAAGTATGAGGGGTATGTTGCGTGTTGTGATTCTCTCGCGGATGGGGTCCAGTGGTAGGTTTTTGGCTAATGGAATATGTATCCTACTTGTGCTTCAGAGTTGTTAATAAGATTCTCGTATTTTTCATATGATGGCATGATAGATGCGGTGCGACGTGTGGGATCGAGGGCGAGTTTGTGATTCTGTTAGAAGAGAAGGTCATGAGTTCTAAACGACAATGGACGATTCAGATGTTAGAAAAATGCTAGCACTATTTTGATATCACCTGAGAAAAGTGTGTATTTCAGGAAAGGAACACTATGTTTTGACTTGCAGATGCTTGACTGGAGTTATGGTAATTGCCTGGTTGATCAACTGCTGATTGTCCAGATGTTGTTCTGTGGCACGGAAGAATTATGGACGTATTTTTCGTGAAATGATTGTCTATGAGGGATGTGTCAGTATTTTGGGTGGTCGAGTTGAGATCGAATATGGAGATTCTTGAATTCCAGGGGTTTGAAGACTAGGAGGGTTCTTATAGGCAGATTATTCCTTGGTTGTGGAGGTGAAGGTATGTTAAGAGGTAGACAACTCAATGTATGTGTTTTGGATAGGATACTGGGGCCTTTTGGAAGGTTAATTACCTATTTCGGAGGATCAGGATCGATTTGGAGGCCACTGGCAGGCCTAATAAGAATGTGTAATTTACATCGGGTCGGATTTATTACTTAGCACAACTATTGTTGAAGGGTGTGTCCTCGGTTAGAGTTGATCTTATTCGTGTTGTGATATATTCCATTTGTTACTCTTCTATGCTACGATGGGTTGTGAGATTTTTGACTATTTACACACATGATGCGGTTCTGCTTAGGCCTTGTGGTGGAATTGGAGCGAGGTGGCTCTTGGGGTGTTGAATGGTGGATTGCACCTTGTTTATGGCCTTCATGTTTGTGGTGTATTGGGCTATTCGTTTCTCTATGGTTATGGTCATGCACTTCGCGTGTTTGTTGTCAATATGCCTATGGTTATTGATTTTGAGCATCATGGCTTGAGGTTTTTTATATGGACCGGCGTTGGGATTGGGTCACGCTTCACAGTGAAGTTATGTTGAGATATGATCCTTTGTGCTTAACTCATGTGTTTTGGTTTGTCTTTGAGTAATGGGTCCATAGCATTTCGCTTTGTAGTGAGTTTGCAGAACGGTTCTCTCATTTGATTCTCTTTCCATTATTGGGAGCATTCGAGTTGTAGCTTGTTTGGTGCACAAATTGCCTAGTATGTGGCTTTAGGTAGTATTGGTGTGGCACGTCAGGCGAGCAGTTTGTACTGGATGAGATGAGCTTTTTGAACCTGAAATTTGTACTATCATATTTGGTTAAAGTATGTTTGGAAAGATAATGTCAGTAGTCAGCTTAGATTTTGGCTATGGTTCTTGTCGGGCGAGAAAGTTCCACGACTTGTTGATCTGATGTGTGGTTATGAATATTTGCACGTGTCTTTCATCATTGGCAGTGTACGAAGGTTTAGAACGGGGTTTTATTGATATTTGATACGTCGCTGGCATTGGCTTTTGGTTATTGAGCAGTTATTGTGGTCAAAAGTTATTGCTATGAGAATCTGAGTTGTGCGGTATATCATATGATTATATCTTGGTTTATGGTTATGTCTTAATACAGCTTTCTCAAACATATGCAGTGTATATATGCGAGATTCGAGTCTTATGATGAGTTCCGGGTGTTGGAGCTTGAGTTCTAAGGTTCATAGAATAAGGTTGTAGTGAGGATTTTCAGTTAGGCATGGGTAAGTGCATGGTGAGTTTATACAGTGATTTGATGGCTTTGGAACAATTCTTGGCATGTTCGATGACGAACCTATGTTTAAGTGGTGCAGAATCTAACGGCCCGACCGGCCGTTTTGATCATTTGCATTCATTTCGGTGGTTTGAGATAATGAGTAGCTTCTTATAGTGTGTTATAACTTGTGTGTATCATCGATTTTAGTTTTCGAGGGGTTCGGGATTTACTTAGAAGAATAATTTTCAATGCCAAAGCTTTAAGTTGGAAGAGTTGACTAAGGTTTGACTTTTGTGTAAATGACATCGAAATGGTGCTTTGATGGTTTCGTTAGGTCCGGATGGTGATTTTGGACTTGGGCGTATGCTCAGATACATATTTGGATGTTTCTACAAGGTTTCAGCTTTAATAGGCAAAAGTTGGTAATTTGGAGGTTTGATGGGGAGTTGACTTTATTGTTATCGGGTTCCGATTGGTGTTTCGGGAGTTGGAATAGGTTCATTATGTCAGTTGGAGCTAGTGTGCAAAATTTGAGGTGATTCCAGGTTGTTTAGACGTGTTCGTCGTGAGTTTGGAATTCGGAAATTTGAAATAGTTAATTAAGCTTGATTTGAGGTGTGATTTGTGGTTTTGATGTTATTATGTGTGATTTGAGGCCTCGAGTAGGTCCATGTTATGTTTTAGGACTTATTGGCATATTTGGACGGGGTTCTGAGAGGTTCGGGTGAGTTTTTAATATGTTTTGACATTTCGGCACTTTGATGATGTCCTGGAGATGTAGAAGTGCGAGGGCACTTTTTGGAGTACTGAGGGCACTTTTGGAGTGCTGAGTCAAAGCCTTATGTGCGGCCACAAACCCCCAAGTGTGGAGGTAATGGCCAAAGTGCGGACCGCACTAAGGGCCACAACATGAATTCTGTAGGTTTATTGGTCTGACTTTAGAAGCTTATATCTCTCAATCTATGATGAATTTGGAGATGATCCAAACTGAAAATTGTAGCTCTTTGAGTCTAAGTTTCAGAAAATTATATCGTCTGTTATTTCAATATTTGTACAGAAAGTTATGGTCATTTTACTGAAGGCTAGAAGTGCAATCACTACTGGATTGCAACCGCACAAAATGGATAACGGCCGCAAAACTTGAAAATGCGGACCACACTAGGAGAAATGCTATCAGCACTGTGTGAGATATGGTTTTTGTGTATAGATGAGGCTTTTTGGCTTTTATTTCATTCTCAACCACTTTAGAGACATGGGAGCTCTATTTTGTATGGTTTCAACCTCGACCTTCATCTTCAAGCTTGGGGTAAGTGATTCTAGCATATATCTACGAGATTTACATAAATCAATCACTAGATTTAACATCAAAAGATTTAAGAGAAATTGGAGGTTTCTGTCAAACTTTTCTAAAGTGAATAATTGGATTTTGAACATCGATTCGGAGTCGGATTTGGATAAAACTAGTATGGTTGGACTAGTATTTGAATGGGTTGTCGGAATTTGTGAGTTTTGTCGGTTCTAAGGTGAGGGTCTGGGTTGACCTTTAGGTTGACTTTGAGTAATTGATTAAAGATTTGACCTTTTTTCTTTGGGTTTGTTTCCTATGGCATTATTTGATGTTTGAGTTGCCTTTGGCTAGTTTCGAGCCATTCGAAGGTTGATTCGCGCGGGATGGCATTTCTAGAATATTGTTTGGCTTGCTCGATAGTTGATTTGGCTTGCTTGAGGTAAGTATCTTACCTATACTTGGTTGAGGCACAAGTTGCCTGAGTTATTTGTGATAGCTACGGGCTATGGGTGCACATATATGTGGGGTTTGAGCCCATGTATGAGCATCATGGTATTTATCCATGCTCGGTGTAGTGCTTAGGCTATGACATGCGTTGAATTGATTGCTAATCTTTAATTTGTGATGTTTCTCATGGTTGTAACCCTATTGTAATTATTTGATTCATGTTTTGAGGTTACATAGAGGCTAATCTCCCCATTGAACATGATAATTGCTATTTTCGTGATGAAATTGCCGATTTGAGCTATGATAGTACACTTTGCATATGCATACACTTTAGCATGTCACTTATACTAGTATGGGAGCATGAAATCTGATATTCATTGATCATATATATGTGTTCTTGTATATTTGCTTCTATGTGGTATGATTTGGACTGGATGCCTGTGACCATGCCGGGCGGATTGTGTTGTTATGCCTGTGAACATGCTAGGCGGATTGTGTTGTTATGTTTGTAACTATGCCGGGTGGATTGTATTGTTATATTTGTGACCACTCGGGCGGATTGTGTTGCTATGCCTATGACCATGCCGGTCGGATTTTGTTGTTATGCCTGTGATCACTCCGAGTGGATTGTTGTTGTGCCTGTGACCACGCCGAGCAGATTCTGATATTGTGCTTGTGACCACATTGGGCAGATTGTTATATAGCCTATACCACGCCGAGCGGATTATGATATTTAGACCGTGACAAGGCTGGGCTGATAGCACGTTGAACTGGCCATGCAAGCGTATGAATATGGATCCATCCCCCTAGGGTCACCCTTTCATGTGCCTTCTTGATGGTGTGCACGCAGACTGTGAGAAACCAATAGGTTTCTGGTTGACGTGAGCTTTGGGAGAGCTGGTTACTGGTTTGGTTACTGGTTTGGTTACTGAGATTCTGATGTGGGCCTGAGAGCCGCGATGGGATTTCTACTTGGATAGGGTTGCACGCCGCAACAGATTGATATTTTATTATTGCATTTCTTCCTTACTTGGAATATTCCTCGGCAGTTTATCTAATTTATTTGCATATCTTCCCTATATGTTGGATTGTTGACTGAACAAAGTATGTTGAGGAAAATTGTGTGCACCAAGGTGGTATTATCTTAAATTTCATGATTCTTCATATTACTGTTCTGTACTTGTTGGAATCTATGAACTGTACAGGTGATAGTCGAGTATTATTTATAATTTTTGCTTCTATTACCTCGCCGAGGTTAGTTATGATACTTGTTGAGTACATGGGATTGATTGTACTCATACTATACTTCTGCACCTTGTGTGCAGATTTTGGAGCTGAGATGCTGTGGATGACGGGAGCTGGCATTGAATACTTATCCTTGGTAGTTTTAGATTCAAATTCTGTTTATATATATTTCAAACAAAGGTTGTGTTTATTTTCATATCAGCTTTGTAAATCTAGTCTTGGAGGCTCATGACTTGTACCACCAATCCTTGGAATTAAATTATTTTATTTATTGGCTCTTGTTATCTTATTTGAGTTGTGTTGGCTGTTATTTGCCTTACCTACCGAGTTGCGTTAGGTGCGATCACGACTAATTAGATTTCGGGTCGTGACAAGTTTTAATGACTTGATTACGTGCAAATGAGTTTCGAAGAGTTCTCAACGATGTCGATCTTGTCTTGAGACGGGCGTCTTCTACCGGTATGAGGAGTATGTCGCGTGATGTGATTTTCTCATGGATGGGAGTCAAGTGGAAGTTATTTGGCTGATGGAGGGTGTATCCTTCTTGCAATTTAGAGTTAATAATGAGATTTTTGTACTTATCATATAATGGCATGATAGATGCGGTGCATTGTGTGGGATTGAGATTTGCATGTAAAGGTCGCTGTTTAGTTTCAAAAAGAAGGTCATGGGTTCTAGTCAGCATGGAAAGTTTCAAATGTTTAGAAGAATGCTGGCACTATTTGGTATCACCTTAGATGAGTGTGCAGTTCAGAAATGCGCATTGTGTTTTGACTTGCTGATGTTGGACTAGTATTACAGTAATCGCCTGGTTATTGACTGTTGATCTTCGGGTTCTGCTATGTGGTGTAGAAGATTTATGGGAGTATTCCTCGCAAGATGATTGTGCATGAGGGATGTGTCAGTCATTTGAGTGGTCGAGTTGAGATCGAATATGGAGATTCTTGTATTCTTAGGATTTGGAGACTGGGAGTTCTCAGAGGCGGACTATTCTTTGATTGTGGACTATGAAGATATAGCCAGAGTTAGACAACTGGTGGTATGTGTTATGGATAGGTTAGGATGGATCTTTGGAAGGTTATCTACCTATTTCGGGAGGATTGTAATTGATTTTGGGGCCCATTGGTAGGCCTAATGAGAATGTGTATTTTATATCAAATCATGTTTGATTACTCAACACAACTATCATTGAGAGTTGTGTGATCAACTAAAGTTGATCCTATTCGTGTTATTATATGTTCCATGCATTACTCTTTTATGCTACGATGGTTGTGAGGCTGTTGACTATTCAAACTTGATGCAGTTCTGTTTGGGCCTCGTGGTGAAATTTGAGTGACATGACTCTTGGGGTGTTGAATGGTGGATTGCGCATTGGTTATGGTCTTCCTGTCCGTGGTGTATTATGCCATCCATTTCTACATGATTATGGTCATGCATTTCACGTGCTTGTTTTTTATATACGCCCATGTTGGGAGAGTATGAGAATTTGGGCAATGTGTAATCCATAAGGGCCAGTATGTTTGGATCGAGTTATGCACCACAACAGAGTTATGTTGGGATATGAACCTTGGTGATTATTTCATGTGTCTTGTTTCTCCTCTGTGAAATGGGTTTGTAGCATCGAGCTTTGTGGTGGTATCTGTTGAGCTTTTGAGATAGTTCTCTCATTTGGTTCTCCTTCCATCATTGGTCATATTCGAGTTGTTGCTTGTTTGGTGCACGAATTGCATGGTATATGGCTTTAGGTGGTATTGGTATGGCATGTCGGTCGAGCAGCTTGTACTGGATGAGATGAGATTATTGGACCTGGAATGAGTGCTATCGGATTTGATTAAGGTAGGTTTGGAATAATAATGTCAGAAATAAGCTTAGAATTTGGCTATGGTTCTTGGCGGGCGAGAGAGCTCCAAAAATTGTTGATATGATGAGTGGTTATGAGTTTCTACTTGTTTCTTTCATCTTTGGAGTGTACGAAGGTTTAGAACAAGGTTCTATTTTGAAATGAGGTATGTCGCAAGTACCAGGCTTGTTATTGGCCAGCTATTGTGGTAAGAGATATTGCTACGGACATATGAGCGATGAGATGCGTTGTGTGGTTATATATTGGGAATATATTCATGATTTGCTATAGCTTGTTGAAATTGATTATTATGTATATGCGAGAACATTGTATTACAAATTTCGAATGTTGGAATCTGGTTCTAAGGTTTGTAACGACCCGACCGGTCATCTTGTGTATTTGTATCCCGTTTCCCCTTTATGCTTCACACATGCGTATTTGTGGTTTTATGACTTGCGGAGTTGGTTAATTTCATTTCGGGAAGATTTTGGGTTGATTGGGACCCTTTGGTTCTTAGGTTAGAAGCCTAAGTTGATTATGTTGACCAAAGTTTGACTCAAAATGACCCCAAAATGGTGTTTCGTGATTTGAGACTTGGGCGTATGCCCGGAATCGAATTCGGAGGTTCATAGGTTGATTTGACTTGTTTTGCCAAAAGTTGGCAATTTAAGGTTTAGAAGATTTTCCCAAGTTTGACCGTAGGTTGACACGGGTTTGGAATTTGGTTTTGGGACTTGGAATAGGTCCATTTTGCTATTTGGAACTTGTTTGCAAAATTTGGTGTTATTTGGAGTTGATTTGATAGGATTCGGACGCTTGGTTGCAATTCTAAAGGTTCTTGAACTTTTCTCTGAAATGCATGTATTTTGATGTCTGATTCGTAGTTCTAGATGTTATTTTGTGTTTTGATCGCGTGACTGAGTTAGTATGATGCTTTTAGACTTGTGTGGATATTTGTTTTGGAGCCCCAAGAACTCGGGTGAGTTTAGGACGTGTTTCAGAAAGGTTTGTACTCAAATACAGGTTGATGGTGTACTGGTGTTGCAGTTGTCGCAATTGTGAGCACCGGATTTGCAATTCCGAACATGATAGTGGGGAACTCAGATATAGCAATTGCGATACCTGGTTCGTATTTGCGAAGAATAGTCTTAGTTGGGTTAGTTCGCATTTGCGATAAATAGGTAGCATTTGCGAGGAGAGCAGACTTCGCATTTGCGAAGTCTGTGTCGCAATTGCCACATCTCCTGGGCTTGTTAGTAGCCGCAATTGCAAAACTTTCTTCCCAATTGCGAGGGTTCGCAATTGTGAACCCAGTATCGCAATTGTGACATCTGCAACTGAACAAAAGGTTGGAAAGTCGGAATTTCATCCCATTTCTCTCATTTTAAAACCCTAGACTCGGTAGGAGGTAATTTAGAGAGGGGATTTTCATCTACAATCATTGGGTAAGTGATTCTAATCAATTTCCAACTATATTTCATGATTATATCTTAGATTTAACACCAAATTTATGAGAATAAAGAGGAATTTATATTTTTGTCAAAGTTTTGAAAAATGAGATTTTGGGTTTGAGAGTCGATTTGGACTCGGGCTAGGGATTGACTTTTGCTGACTTTTTGGGACATGTCTAAAGACATAGATTTATCTGTCGTAATTGGTTTCCCTTGCATTGTTTGATGATATTAAGTCATTTTTGGTTAGATTTGAGCCGTGTGGAGGCAAATTTTAGGGGAAAAGCTATTTTCAAGGGTTGATTTGGCCTAGTTGAGGTAAGTATCTTGCCTAACTTTGTGTGGGAAAATACCCCTTAGGATTTGGGTTGATTGTGCTATTTGTATTATGTGAAAGATGAGTACACGAGGTGATGAGTGTGTACCTATATGTGGTATTTGACTGGTTTAGACTTTAAACTTTTTCCATGCATTTTAATTGAATTGTTATAACATGTTATATCTTTCGTTGTTAAATTTACTCTCACATGCTCTATTTGACATTGTTAGCACTTGTTCTATCTTTTTTTGTTATATTTGCTCTTATATGCTTTAGTTAAAGTTGTTACCTCTTTTGTTGTTGCATTACTCTTACATGAAGTTGTTATTTCGTGGGAATTATCTTCTTGTTGGGTTGTTAACATTGAAGTTGTAAAAGTTGTTATCTCATTTAGGTTGAAGTTGTTGATTGTTGATATATCTTTCCTTGTTGAGTATTTCTCATTCATTTTGTTATTATTGAGATTCTTGTACACATTGTGGTTGAGCCATGAGCTATACATTTTGGTGATATTGGTATTGTTGATTTTGGCAAGTGTTGTGGCATATGGGCACGTGTGGTGCGAGTTGATTATTGTGTTCTGATGTTGATACACATGCAGTGGTATAAGAATAGGGGTTGATACGCATGCGGTGAGATAGGATGAGGTTTATACTTGTGTTGCTAGTAAGGGAATTACTTGAAGCCACGCGGTGAGATAAGGGGCTAAAACGTGTGTATTTCGGGAAAAATGTTTCAAAATAAATACAATGCTCACGCGTGCTATAAGGAAGATTGTGGTTGTTTGTGAAATAAGGTTATGAGGTGTGGTACCTCAGTTGTGATTCTTGTTGTACATTCCATATTAAAAAGGCTGTTGGTTGAACAATTCTTGTTGTTTTCTTCATTTTCTTACTTGTATTTGTCTGCATTTGATTACTTGTTGTTCTCGTCATGTGTTCACTTCTCGTTGCCTTTCTTGCCTTAAATTCTGTTATTGGTCTACATTGTTGTATTGTTTTGTTATCATTCATTTCCTTGATTTCCGTTATTGTTCTATATTATACTCTGTTCAGTTTGTCTTATCCTGGTAGGTGTCTTGACCTGGCCTCATCATTACTCTACCGAGGTTAGGCTTGATACTTACTGGGTACCATTATGGTGTACTCATATTATGCTTCTGCACATTTTGTGTAGATCCAGGTACATCTGCTCGTGCCGGACGCCAGTGATTGTTCAGCTATTTTTGGAGACTTCAAGGTATACCTGCTCGATGTTTGCAGGCCTCAGAGTCACCTTCTGCTATTTTCTTATTACTGTTGTTCCTATTATCAAACAATGTTGTATTAGAGATTTTCGTACCTTTCTGTCATGACCCAAATCTCACATGTCGTGATGACGCCTATCACAATGCTAGGCAAGCCGATACTCACAATAAACCACACAACTTTAAATTTGGAAACATAGTAATACAAGCTCAAGAGTAATATCTCGTAAATACTGATAAGAAAATACCGAGACTCAATATAATATTTCCCAAATTCCAGGTGTCACTAAGTACATGAGTATCTAACTAACAACATAGTCTGACTGCTAAACACTGTCTAGAAAGATAGAACATTACAATAACTGAAAAGAAGGAGAATCAAGGTTTGCGGACGCCAAAGCAGCTACGTCAAAAGTCTCCATTAGATAAAGCTCCAAAGCTAGCACTGCTATGCTCAGAAGTACTTGGATCTGCGCACGAAGTGCAGAGTGTAGTATGAGTACAACCGACCCAATGTACTCAATAAGTAACACGACTAACCTTGGGCTGAAAGTAGTGACGAGCTCAACCAATACAGTCCAAATACAGACTTTTTAAACAATACAAATATGATAGAAAATATGAAAATAATATCTCAGAGAAACTCATAATCTATTGGTACATAGTACAGAAATGTAAACATGCTTCTAGGTTTAACAGTTAAGATCAATATAGATAAAATATGCCAAGTATGACTGATATGAGTAATATTACATATCTATATCTACATGTCAATGTGCATGTCACATGTGATGCAACACAATGAAAACCTCACGCACTCACACAGAGTACTCAATCTGTCTGTCTCAATTCTCGCTCATCACACTCAGTCACTCAGCACTGTACGGTACCTGCGCTCACTGAGGGGCGGATCCTGCCCAAGCGCTAATAAAACCCGCTGCGGCGCGCAGCCCCACCCCATCATGAATTAATAATACCTGCTGCAATGTGCAGCCTGATCCCATCATGAGTCAATAGTACCCGCTGCGACGTGCAGCCTGATCCCATCAATATCACTCACAAACAGGCCCTCGGCCTCACTCATTCGTCAATCTCTCTAGTCTTTAAGGCTCACAACACTTATGCTAATCAGCCCAAAACAATGATACATGATGTGACAATAAATGGTAACAGAGACTGAGATATGATATGCAATGATGAATGCGACTGAGTACATTACTGCAATTTAAGTAAATTACTCAACAGCAAAAGAACGATCGCTGTGGGTCCCAATAGTACCAGCATATAGCCTAAACATGATTTCTAACATAAATCACTGCTCAAATTCTCTAACACATAGAGTAGACATGAGTAATAGCATGATTTCGTGACTACACAGTTTCACGAGATCGACCGAGTCACAATTTCTATGGTGCAAGCCCACACGCTCGTTACCTAGAATGTGTGTCACCTCAACACGAATCACATAACACGTATTTCAGGAGTTCATACCCTCAGAATCAAGTTTAGAAGTGTTACTTACCTTAAACTGTGCAAATCTCTACTCCAATAAGCCCTTGCCTCGTGAATCGGCCTCTGAACGCCTCGAATCTAGCCACAAATAACTTGATACAATCAACACAAGCTATAGGAATCATTTTCATATGACAAAGCTAAGTTCTTTGACAAAAGTCAAAAAGTCAACTCAAAAAGTCAACCTCGAGCCCACGTCTCAGAATTTGACAAAATTAACAAATTCCGAACAACCATTCAACATCGAGTCCAACCATACCAAAATTACTCAATTCCGATCACAACTCGACCTTCAAATTCTCAAATTTAAGCCTATGAAGTTTCTACAATTTCCCCTGAATTTTCAACCCAAAACATTAATAAAATGATGAAAACAATGATATATTCATGTATTTAACCAAATCTGAGTTAGAATCACTTACCCTAATCAATTCCTTGAAAATTCACCAAGAATCGCGTCAATCCGAGCTCCCAAAGTCCAAATATGAAATTTTACTCAAAACCCTCATTTTTGAAAACTTATATTCTGCCCAGGTGTTCCTCTTCACAACTGCAGAAACTCCCTCACGATCGCAAAGAACAAAAATTCAACTTCCCTCAAAGTACTCTTCGTGAACATGAACTTACCATCACGAACGCGCTTCACAGACACATCAAACTACGCGATCGCGGACCCATTCACGCGATCGTGCAGAACAACTCGCGTGGACTTCCAGCCTCTTCCTTCCTTCTTTGCAGACACGACCAAATCACACGCGTTCGCGATTCATTGACTCCTTAAGCTTCAAGATCGCGTAACCCTTCTCATGATTGCATAGAACAACTTTCACCAGTCGCCAAACAGCCCTTCGCGATCTTCCACTCGCGATCGCGTATAAAGAAACCAGCAATAGAAAATTTAGCAGTTTTCAAATTTCCGAAATACACCGAACATGATCCGAATCACACCCGAGGCTCCCGGGACCTCAGCCAAACATACCAATAAGTCCTAAACATCATACTAACTCGCTCGAAGCGTCAAATCACATCAAACAACACTAAAACCATGTAGTGTGACACACGTGTTGCCACATGGAATTTTTTGTCCATGTGGCTTTTTTTACAATAAAATATATATTTTTATATTTTTAAGTCCACCAACTATTTAAATAATTTTTTTCGTGCCAAAAAAAAAAAAAAAAAAAAAAAAGAAAAAAACTTGAAGCAGCGTTATTTTTATTATAAGTTTTTATTTGGCTAAAAATATTGGTATTTTAATTAAGTTACTTTTATATATTTGGTCAAGGACTGAAGGAATATACAGTTAGAATATATTATTATTGCATCTAAAAAAGTACGTTGTTGGAATTCCATATATTTGCTAAATAAATATTTTGGCTAAAAATAGTAAAATTTTGACCAAATATTTGCGAATTTGACTAAAAAAATGCATGTTTAAATAAATAGTCATTGCATGAAAATAAAAATAAAAATAAAATTGCATAGTATTTTTTCATTCACCATTTGAACTTCATTACTTTGGCTAAATCTTCTTTTTATTAGGCTAAAATAAATAGAGTTTCAACTAACATTTACAGATTTGGACCAGATTAAAAGATAAGAAATACATAGTTGAAACATATATTCATTATATCTAAAAAGAATATAATTGGGATAAATATGCAATGTATATAAGAAGAAACAACGAGAAATACAATCGAAACAAATAAATTATTTAATAATTTCAAAAATAATAAGGGTAATATATTTTATAATTATGTAATACCAAGTACTAATTTACCATTATTATTAGTTAATTTATATTATATTTATAAAAATAGGCCATTATTTATTAAAAAATATTTTCAATACATTTATTGCAAACCATTAATTATAAATAATTTAATTTTAAAAGAAAGAGTCAAAATTGGTCGTCAACAGCTGCCCTCTTTGGCCGGAGATGATGTATGAGTTTTCGGGCAAAGAAGTCAACCCAAGACTAATTTTGTCCCCTCTTCAAGGCATGCATTGCAGGAACGACATATGGATTTGAGGAAGATTATGAGTTGTAGGATTAAGGAAGATATTAGGGAAATTAGGGCCGAATTATGGCTTTGAATCGCCTACATTCCTCGAGCTTAACGACGATCGGGCCTCATGTAGTTCTGGAATGATGATTTGGAGAGGGTGGTGCTTGCAGGAGTTGCCCAGTATCGTGTTATGACGATACTGCAAGACGAGAAGATCTTGGAACTCAAAATGACTTCACGGGTTATAGCTTGATTATGAGACTTGAAAGATTTGATGATTTGGAGTTTTATTGATCAGATTGAGTTAGAGTTTGGATCCTTGGCCTGCTTATCAGTTTGTTATCCCCCATAGCATTGTAGCTTGGTTTGCTGCTTAGAAGAAGTTCCACGTTGCGATATTTGATCCTATAATAGAAAATACACACAAACCCATATATTGTAATGCGGATACCTTAAGATGTGATGTAAATAATGCAGGAATGATGATTCTTGGTTGCTGGCTAGCCGTTATTTGGGATCGGGGAGATAGGATATTTGAATCTGAAGTCGCCGAGATCTGGAGCATTATTTGGGATGCCGGGAATGGGCCTTTGAATTTGACTTGATTATTAGCCAGGCTGTGTACCGTTACGCAGCTGTCAGTGCATTAAGTCTCCACATGATAGGACTATCTCCACGCGATAGGAGTAGTTGTCTCGGAATGTAAATATCTCCGTACGATGGGAGTATCTCCATGTAATAGTAGTATTTGACTTGAATGTAAAAATTTCCGCATGATGGGAGTACATGACTTGAAATATAAAAGCCTATAAGATGCATAAGTAAAACATAAAAAACATTCAAGATAAATAAAGAAATAAAGGATCATGCCCAAGATATACTCTTGATTGCGAAACTAAATTGCGGCCGTCGATCAGCAGAGTGTATGGTGGAATTGGATTATCCATCCTTCGATTGCCGAAGTCAGCAATGAAATTTGCGACTATCTATTTGGAATCTCCGATATGGTAGAGTGACGGTGCAATATGTGCGAAGTGCTCCAGTTGGTAAAGCGAACAGTTTGCTATATACAGGGCTCTAATTTGCGAAGCCAGCCGCTCGATATTTACAAGGCGCTCCGATCGACTGAGTAGACGGTTTGCAATATACAGGGCTCCGATTGGCGGAGCCAGTAGCTCGTTATGTACAAGGTGCTTCGATTGACTGAGTTAACGTTTTGCTATATACAGGGTGCTCCGAATGGATCGGAGGCTTGGCTCTGAAATACCTGCAACGAATTTGAACTTAGTCCTCAACCTTTAAGAAATGCATTGAATAATAAAGGAGAGATAAGGTCTATTGAGATGGTGGGGGGTTTCATCATTGCTCTGAGTCTGCCTCAACATTCTTAAATTCCTGTTGGTCCTGCGCTCAAAGAAAAATTCTTAGTAGGGGGGATGTTGGTTTATGTTGATCGCAAGCCTGGTCTTCATTTTTATGGCAAATGTTGTCGTACCGGAATATGACATATTTAGAAGTCCCTCTGACGTGAGCGTTGTTTCTGGATGATTCTGTCCCGTTGATGATGATTCCTGGAGATGCCCCTGATGACGTAGCTTCTTGCTGACACGATCGTGTCCTAATCGAACAAATGCATCACAAAGTTTTCCTGGGGTTATGACCGCACATTTGCAGATTGCCTATGTATCCGAATGGAATTAGGCTTGAACGTAGTTCAAGGAGGATGAATAAATTATGATGATGACCGAGCCTAACTCAGGCAGCCTACCGTATCCAAATGGAATCAGGTCAAAACATAGTTCGATTACAATAAATGCAAAATGATGAGAAATTAAAATGAAGTGGTTGTGTCTGAATCAGACTGCTTACATATCCAAATGGAATCAGGCCAAAACGTAGTTCAATTACAATAAGTGACTGAATCCGATGTGGATTTTCTACGTATTCCCGCCAAAGGAAATCAAGTCGTGGCGTAGTTTCGAGTATATGCAAAATGATATTTGAATTTTCTATTACAAAAAGGGGGGGGGGGGAGAGATCGTTCCCTACGTGGGTTGCCTATGTATCCCACCATGGGAAGCTAGGTCAGGCTTACTTTTGTTACAACCAAACCCTAATTCTACTGTCTTCAAATGTAGTATCTCTTGATTGCGTCTGAGTTAATTGGCTTCATGCTGACTCTGCCGTCCAATTCTGCAAGGATCAATGCTCCTCCTGACAGCACTTGATGAACCACTTATGGACCTTGCCAATTCGGTGCGAACTTTCCTTTGGCTTCTTCTTGATGGGGGTAATATCTTCTTCAAAACCAAATGCCCCAGTGTGAATTGCCGAGGTTTTACTTTTCTGTTGCATGCGTTGGCCATCCTGTTTTGATACAGCTGACCATGGCACATTGCGTCCATTCTCTTTTCATCGATGAGCATGAGTTGCTCCTGCCTATCTCGTATCCGTCATCTAACTTGGCTTCTTGAACAACCCTCAAAGATGGTATCTCAACCTCTACGGGTATCACAACTTTTGTGCCATATACCAACATGTATGACATTGCCCCAGTGGATGTTCTCATAGTGGTGCGGTAACCCAATAACAAATGATAACTTGTCGTGCCATTGCCTGTGATTGTCTATTATGTTCCGTAAGATCCTTTTGATGTTTTTGGTGGCTGCTTCAACTGCTCCATTCATTTGCGGCCTGTAGGCTATGGAGTTGCAGTCGACGATTCTAAACTTCTCACAAAATCTCCCTCATGAGGTTGTTGTTAAGATTGCCTGCATTATCAGTGATGATTGACTTTGGGATCCCAAATTTGCAGACTATGTTGTTATAGATGAAATCTGCCACCACCTTTTGTGACGGCTTTGTATGTAGATGCTTCGACCCATTTGGTGAAGTAGTCGATGGCTACCAGGATGAAATGATGTCCGTTTGATGCGGCTGGTTCTATAGGTCCAATCACGTCCATTTCCCCAGGCGGCAAACAACAAAGGAGAAAATATTACATTCAGTTCGTTAGGTAGAATCCGAATGAAATCCTCGTGAATCTGGAACCGGTGACACTTCTTCATGTAACTGATACTAGCACTCTCCATGGTCATCCAAAAATACACGGCTCTCAAAATCTTCTTGGATAAAGTGAAACCATTCATGTGAGGTCCACCTGTTCCTACGTGTATCTCTTTCAGTAGTCTTGTTGCCTCAGCGACATCTACACACCTTAACAGACCCAAGTCCAGGTCCTCCTATACAGAACTTCCCCATTAAGGAAACGTGATTTGCTAGTCTTCTTAATGCTCGCTTCTGACAACCGGTGGCATTCTCTGGGTATTCTCTTGCTTCAAGGAACCTTTTGATGTCATAGTACCATGGCTTACCGTCTGGCTCTTTATCTACATGGAAACAATACCTATGCTGATCTTGAACCTCTATCTCGGGGTCGATGTAATTCTTGTCTGGATGCTGGATCATAGATGACAAGGTTGCAAGTGCGTCGACGAACTCATTATGGATTTTGGAACATGTTTGAATTCAATCTTGGTGAATTTCTTGCACAGCTCTTTCTTAGTGGTCCATTTACCTAGAACTTGGTGTATCAGCAAATCAGAATCTCCTATAACCAGAAGCTCTTTGATGTCCATGTCGATTGCCATCCTTAGCCCAAGGATACATGCTTCATATTCTCCCATATTATTTGTGCAAGGGAACCTTACCTTAGCTGAAGCTGGGTAATGTTGTCCTGACTCAGAAATTAGTACAGCCCCAATCCCTACACCTTTGAAATTTGCTGCTCTATCGAAGAACATTCTCCACCCTAGGTATGACTTTGCAATGTCTTCCCCTGCGAACAATACTTCTTCATCTGGGAAGTATGCAGTGAGTGGCTTGTAATCCTTGTTTACTCAGGTTCTCTGCGAGGTGATCGGCCAATTTTTGTCCCTTAATAGCATTCTCCGTTACGTACATAATATCAAACTCATTAAGAAAAATCTGCCATTTAGCCAACTTTCCTGTAGGCATTGGCTTCTGGAAGATGTACTTGAGGGGATCGAGTCGAGATATCAGATGTGTGGTGTATGCAAACATGTAGTACCTTAGCTTCTAAGTGATCCAATTCAAAGCGCAGCAGGTCCGTTCTAACAAGGTATACCTGGCTTCCTACGATTAAACTTCTTGCTTAGGTAATAGATCGTTTGCTCTTTCCTTCCAGTCTTGTCGTGTTGTCCCAACACACATCCAAAAGCATTATCCGGGATGGACAAGTATAGTAACAACGGTTTCCCGGGTTTGGGAGGAACTAACACTGCTGGATTTGACAAATACTCCTTGATTAGGTCAAAATCTTTCTGACATTCTTCCATCCACTTTGTAGCAGCATCCTTCTTCAACAACTTGAAAATAGGCTCGCAAATTACCGTTGACTGGGCTATGAACCTGCTGATGTAGTTTAATCTGCTGAGGAAGCTCATCACGTCTTTCTTACTCTTAAGCGGTGGAAAGTCTTGAATGGCCTTGATTTTCGAAGGATCCAACTCTATTCCTTTCCTTCTGACGATGAAACCTAACAGTTTTCCAGAGGGGACTTTGAATGCACATTTCGCAAGATTCAACTTCAAACTGTACCTCCGCAAACATTCAAAGAACTTCTTCAAATCATTCAAATGATCCGTACTCTTTCGAGATTTAATGATGATTTCATCTTCATATACCTTAATTTCCTTATGGATCATGTCGTGAAAGAGGGTTATCTTGGCCCTTATGTACGTAGCACTGGCGTTCTTGAAATCAAATGGCATGACCCAAATAAACTCCCCATGACGTGGTGAACAATGTCTTGTCCGCATCTTCTTCGTGCACAGGATCTGGTGGTACCCAGCGAAACAATCCACGAACAAATGCAACTCATGCTTTGTGCTGTTGTCAATAAGGATATGAATATTTGGTAGAGGAAAATCATCCTTTGGACTAGCCTTTTTGAGATCTCGATAGTCCACACATATCTTAATCTTCCCGTCCTTCTTTGGTACTGCTACAATGTTCGCCAGCCATGTAGGATAATTGGTGACTCTTACTACATTTGCCTCTATCTGCTTGGTGACTTCTTCTTTTATCCTTAGACTCAATCTGGCTTGAATTTTTTGGGTTTTTGCTTGACTGGTGGTCTGGCGGGATCGATGGGCAACCTATGCGAGATGATGTCAGTGCTTAATCCAGGCATGTCATCATATGACCAAGTGAATACATCAATGTATTGTCGGAGGAGCTCTACCAATTCTTCTTTCTGTTTGGCCTTCAAATGGATGCTGATTCGAGTTTCTTTCACGTATTCTTTGTTCCCAAGTTGATCACTTCTGTTTCTTCAAGATTGGGCTTCTTTTGGCTCTCTAACAGCTCGATCTCTTGCGGGAGGTTCTCAGGCATCATGCTTTCGTCATACTCTTCGTAGTCTGGATCATTTTGTTCGAGGGTTTTATTACATTTCATATTCGTGGAACACGGGTTTAATCAATTTTATTATTGAAAAGAAAAACTAAGTATACATAGAGCTAAAATGAATTTTGAATGATTGCAGAAAAATTAATTCTTTTATTTCATCAAAAGGAACGTCTTAACGTTCAAAGAGGCAATTGACAGAAAGGTACAGGCACGGTTCAAGCCTCAATTGATCGTGTGTTTTTCAAAATTACTATGATTCAACACTACCAAGACTCCCGGTGAACCAGAGATGGACTAGCTGTCCAATTCTACAAGATCTCTCCTGGTTCGGCATCTAGAATGGTTGGTGTCTTGATATCAGCTTCGTCGCAGCATTCTTCGATCATAGTCACAAACAATCTTCCTATTCCATCAACAATGTCATATTCTAGTGTTGAGCTCTGATCCGAACCTGAACACGCTCTAGTACAAAGCCTTCTTCCCAAAGTTAGTGCTGTACGTCTTTCCAGTTGTCGGATATTCCAAGCCAGCGATACCCTTTTGTCCTTTCGGCTCAATCGGTTCTGTTATCCCATCAGATCGGGCTCCTAACCTAGTTCTCGGTCGATACCCATACTTTATCATCTCTCTCATTGCCATCTTTGACCTGTATGGCGGCTGCACACCCAGATTCTGCTCATTCTTCTCCATCTCTGTTGCCTGCATGATCTCGACTGCATGAAAGGCGACCCGATCTAATCCTTCTATGAAGAGGACCGCGTGCTCTAGGTAAGCTGACCGGCTCCATTCTCCGTGAATTGCAATCTCTTAGCAATCCCACTCGAACTTCATACATTGATGGAGAGTGAAAGGGACTGCCCCTGCCATATGTATCCAGGGCCTTCCCAGCAACAGGTTGTATGAAGACAAAATGTCCATCACTTGAAATAGTATTGGGAACTCAACTAGTCTAATCTATAAGGCTAGGTAGATATCTCCAATGACATCCTTTTGAGACCCATCGAAAGCCCTTATTCTCACATGGCTTTCTTTTACTTACCTCAGATGGATACCCAATTCTCATAGAGTGGAGAACAGACAAATGTTCCCTACGGATCCTACGTCGACGAGCACTCGAGACACGATTTTATCTCCGCACTTGACTATGATGTGCAAGCCTAGATGATCCATACCCTCCACAGGGAGCTCATCTCTTTGAATGGAGATCATGTTTACTTTGACCATCTTTCCAATAGTTGTTGCTAACGCCTCACGGGTAGTATTGCTTGGCATACTTACCCCCCTTAACACATTCACCAAAGTATCCCTACCGTTCGGAACTCATCAGCAGATCCATGATCGATATGTGTGCAGGGTTCTTCTTCAACTGTTCCTCCATGGAATACTCTTTAAATGGCATTTTCCTCAAAAACTCCGTCGCCTCAGCATCTGTTATGTTTCTTCTCTGACTCTATTCTCTACTCGAGTTCCCATGCTTCACCTCCTCTAGAGCGTAACACCTTCCTGACTTGTTCATCCCCTGAGCAGCTGCGGAGTCTGTCATTTTATCCTTTCCCTTCTGCTGGTACGTCCATGGAACTGTCTTGTATCCTCGACTCTCCTAACAGCGATAGTGGACCGTTGTTGGTATGTCTAAACCATCATAGTTAGTTTTAATTGTACATTAATCAATGGTATCTTTCGGGGTGGAACCCTTGCAGCATCAACATTCCCAATTGTAACGATGTTCCCCTTCAGATCATAATCCTCGTCTATCGCAATCATATTGGCCCCTTGATTTCTGTGGTTCGGCAATGGGTTACGATTCACATTCGGCGGAGCTGGGGTATATTGGATGGCTCCAATCTTGATCAGCAGCTCAATGTCATTTTTTAGTCTGAAGCAGTCCTAGTATCATGCCCAGGAACACCCGGATGGTAGGCACAATGCTTGGTTGCGTCAAAATATTTGTAGGGTTGGTCGGGAATTCTCCCTTCCACTTGGTATATCAGCCCGACTCTCTTCAATCTTTCAAATAACTAGGCTAAGGGTTCAGAAATTAGAGTGTAGTTTTTTAAATTTCTTTCTTCAAAGTTTGGGCGTGGTCGAGGTGCATAGGCGGGTCTATTTTGATGGGTGGTTGTTTGGACTGGAGCATATGGTTGTGGTGGGTTTGGATTTATATGGGCTCGGGGTGGATTATATTGAGGCTTAGCGTTGTAGTACGGTTAGGTGTTGTATACTGGAGCGTAGGTGGGTTGATGTGAGGGTTGGGTGTTTATGGGGTAGGGGTGGTTTTTGCGAGGTGGACTGGACTGATTGTAGGGAACAATTGCTGATACTTCTTCCTTCTTCTTCTTCTTCTTCTTCCCACTGCATATAGAACCGGAATGAACTGCCTTGCTGGAAGCTTGTAGTGTGGCTGTTGACTGTATCTTGCCTGATTTGATGCGTTCTTCCGAAAAGTCTCCCATCTTAACCAGTTCTGGGAATTTTTGTCCCATCATACCCATCATTTTTTCAAAGTAAATTCCCTTTTGGGCCCTGATGAAATACTTGGTTAGCTCATTATCGTCCGGTGGGGGTTGGGTCCTAACATTCTCTGACCTCTAATGGCGGGCGTACTCTTGAAATGTCTCCAAGGGTTTCTTTTGTAAATTCACTAGGGTGCACCTGTCTAGAGTGATCTCGGTGTTAAACCTGAAATGGTTCATAAAATCCTCCGCCATGTCTTTCTACTTTCTCCAATTTCTGGGATCTTGGCGGGTATACCAGGTAAGCGCCTCTCCTGTTAGACTCCTTATAAATAACTTCATTCTTGGTTTTTCATTTCTTCCTACCTAGACTAGCTTGTCGCTGTAGGCCCTCAAGTGCGCATGGGGATCACACGTTCCATCAAAAATGTCGAACTTTGGAGGCTTATACCCTATGAGCATGTCAGTATCGGTATGTATACACAAATCTTCATAATCCAGGCTCTCGCTCCCTCGAGCAACTTGGAGATTCTTCATATGTTTTCTCAACACTCGCAATTGCTCAGACACTGACTCTTCTTTGTCGTACTTTGCTTCTTTTCCATCTCATCATATTGATCAATCTCATATGGCACCCTGACCATAGCGGGTTCTGTAAAGGTGGGTTCTGAGGTGTCATGTATAGGAGGAACATACCGCTCGTGTATAGCGGTGTGTGCCGCAGTATGTGTTGGGTCTGATTGTTGGCAAAAATGACGTTTTGATGGGGAGGGGTGTGAACTGGGTTAGTTGTGACTGGTGGTTTGTTTGGCGTTTGGACATAGTTTGGGATGTAAGGGGTATGTATAGGGGGATTTGGCAGATACGCGGGGATTAGCGGTGGTATAACTTGGGTTGTGGAATTTGTAGTGACTATAGTTGGGGTACTATTTGTTTGTCGAGTGGTTGATGGGGAGTGCTCAGGGATTGAATCTAATGAAGGGAAATAGGGTGGTTGTGGAAGCATTATCATGGCCAAATGCGCCAACTTCTGAATGATCTACTTCTTCTATCAATGATTCCATTTCCTGCACCATTCTAGCAACCTGCTCATCATTTCGAGTATCATCCTTTTCCCCCGATTGCCCTGGGTTATTGGCTATTACTAGAGCATTTCTGGTCGAGTCGTCGATTGTAGACGTCTTTCCTTTTGATCTCATATTGTATGGTGGTTTAGTCAGTTTTACGTGTCAACACAAACCAACCTCTGTTTTCGGGGGATAATAATAAAGAAATAAAGCGAGAAAATAAAAAAAAAGTAGATGTTAATTTCAGCAGTTGCATAAATGTAAGCACATAAAGCAAATAGTTTACGTATTCAAATAAGCATGTTTCCTAATATGCGAGGGACCTCTCTTTACCAGAGGTAGGCCTATGTCGCAAATATTTGACGAACAATCAGATTTTGACACCTTTAGATCCGAAGAAAACTTGGCTTTTTCATTTATAGGCTTTTGATTACAATAGGCGGGAGCGATGGTTACAACATTGTCTTTCAACATTCACAAGATTACATGGGCTCACAAGCTTACCCTTAGGGAAATGAAAAGGGTACAAGATAAAGGGAAATCAACCAGCCACTATTAATCGTCCCCGGAGTCACCTCCCAAGCTTTCTTCTTCCGACTCCTCCTTACGGTCCTATTCAATTTCTTCTTCCTCCTCATTATTGAACTTAGGCTCTTCTTCAGGATCCTCTTCGGGCTCTGTTTCTGATTCAATCTGTATGTACTCAATCACCCAATCATCGTCCTCGAGAGATGGCTGCATGTGGTCGACCGACCCTGGGACCACTTGCCGATGCATGGCTGTGGTAACGAGATAATGAGGAAAACTTTCGTGATATATTTGTAGAGCTGCTGCTTAATCCTCTAATTCGGCCAATCCTTCCCTACTCGGTCTAGCCAAGTCATCCTCCTCATTGATCCACACAAGGTATTCTGGAGTGCAATAGGAATTTTGACCCATTGGCATCATGATCAAGTCATTCCATTCATCTTGAGGTCTCCTCACCCTTGGGATTAGGAGTTGTCTGTTGTAGTCATCTTCATATAAAGTTGTTCTGGACTAGAGGGGAACGTCTTGGGTCAAACCAAGTTGTCTTAGAACCCGCAGAGGTGCATATAGCTGAATTCCTTCAAGTCCCAGTAACTCGATGAAGTATTTTCCGAGGCTCCTTAGAATTGCCCTGCCACCCAACAATGAAAACTTCCAGTTCACCTATTCTATACTCAGATAGTCAGCATATCTCTCCACTCTTCTTGCCTGCATGGTGCAACCTAGTGCCTCATTTTCTCGTAAGTTGACATTGATTCATCCTTTTCTTTGCGGAAAGACTAGTAATCCGAACAATGCCAGAGAAAATGTTAAAGGACGAAGAATCTCCCAAGTTGCTTGGTCACATTGAAACTCCTCCAAATGCCAGTCGTAACTTTCTCGATCTTTGAGTTTGTCGAACAATTGGTCCAAGCTCACCCACCCATCTTCAATGTTTCTTAGATTCCTGTTGTTTGTCAGACCCAAAGCATGAAGAAACCTATGGTCGGGCATGGTAACTGACAGTATTGGATTTCTCCTGGCTAATGGCAACTCTGTGAAGCTAGTGACTTCATTCAGTGTTGGCACCAATTCACAATCGACGAACTTGAAAACAACCTTAGCTGAGTCCCAGAATTCTATCAGCAGTCTGGTAAGGACTTTGTCGGCTCAGGCGTTCATCAAAGCTGTCAGTGCTCCTAAGTGCATTATGATCTCATCTCCATGATCTCGGCGAATGTTTCTTCACTATTGCTTCAACTTGTGTGGTGTGCCCATGACCATATTGATTTCAGGGGTGTTATGGTTGATTTTCATCTAATAAGTGAAAAATTGTTTGGTAAGTGTTTGCTCTGGATCTTTAGCGTCTCATCCAGATTGGATTGTCGTTCCACAAAAGGCATGTCGTTGGGTGCATGACCCGATGACATTAAGGTGGCTTTCCTAATTGTGAGTCAATTCCAAGGACCGACTCACCTAAGGCTTGTGCAGTATGGCCTACATTTGCTAGAGTAGAATGTTTCCTAATTTTTGAGTTGGACTGAATACTGCGAGACGTTATGTCAGTTGACCTGACAAAGCCGTTCTCTAAAGCTAAAGAATTTTTTTGAAAGAAGGTTTGGAGGGGTGTAAAAGACAACCCTCGCATGCCATTGTGTGTGATAGTGTATGGCCAAGACTCGATAGGAAAGAATGTGATGACAATGTGTATAAAAAATGATAACAGATAATGGAGACAATCTTAAAGTAGGTAAAGCACATGCTAAACAAGTAAGACAAGTAAGACAAATAAGCATGTATTTGCAATATTAAGCACAGTTAAAGTAGTATATAAACAAACATCCCTAAATTCCAGATTTAGTCTAAGTCTGCTAAGGTCAGAACCTAAGCATAAGATCCCCAGCAGAGTCGCCATGTTGTTGCACCCTATTTTGCACGAGTCAAAAAAAGATTCAACTAGTGGTTTCCCTGTTGTTGATGAAAGAGAGTCGCCACCTAATATCTAAAGGTATAACAGGGTACCTATTTTATTAGATTATTATCTTATTAGTCTGCTAATCGGTGAGATTTGGGTAAGGGTTCTTGTTCTTCTAAGGGAAAGGTGTTAGGCACCCCGTAGAATCTACTTGAGGTAGCTCCATAGGACTTAGACTAGGTTAGGGAGGTACGTCTACAGTCTGCTTAGTTTATTGCTTAACATCGGAAACTATTCCAAGTCTTATCTTAAAGTCGACTTGTTTTTTATTGTGTATGTGTTTCAAAAAGCGAGTACAGATTTTATAAGATTTTGTAAAAAAAAAATAGGGTCTTTGGAAATGTTCATATCTACAAAGGACTTGTGAAATGCGGTTATGTTTTAAAACATTTTGTCTTTTGAAACGATACGCCTATTTATGTAAATTAGCAAAGTAAAACATGTCATGAGTACCTTTGAAGAGCTGATCTCAAACCGGAATTGAGTTCCTTCTTTAAAAGAAACTCATTGAAGCTACTAATTGTAATTTACTAGCCGTGCTTGGCTTTTATTTGTTGAAGATAAGTCTTTGAAATGCATGTTCAGTTATAACTCTTTTTCAAAGGAAAAAGTTATTTATTTCTCAAATATGTCCAAACTCAAACACAAAAGCTTTATGAAACTGGTTAGTGATAATTAGAAGAGTCTTTGATTAACAAAAGATGATCAAAATAGATAAGCTCGAGGTCATTCTTTATTTACATATGGCTTCGGTTTGCCTATGTTCCTAAAATAATCAAAGCATAATAAAAGCGTTCAATAAGTGTTAGTATCAAATGCACAAACACGGAAATGAGTAACTGATTTTATTATCTAAAGAAAGGAGAAAGGAAACTGGACTCGTTGAATTGGGCAAGTAAGTGTCTAGGCCCAACGTAAATGTGCATGAATAATGGACTTGACAGGAAATGCAGCATCCCAGAATCTGATGGTAGTCTTGAGCCCAGATGGGCTCCACAAGCTCAAGTTCAGTCATGCAAACAAAATAATGTCCATTAGTGAAATCCATATGAGGCCCAATAAGAAATAAACTGTAACATCCAATTAGAGTGCAATAAAACCAACACAAGGCCAGCAGAATAAAATTGTAATAAACAGACATAATTAAGAGGAAGACCAATTTTATTTGTATTAATCCTAAGAGGATTAATGAGAGCCAATTATTAAGAGCTTAAGACAAGACCCTGACCAGTGCTTGTGTTAGGGAAGGGCACCTTAATCATAAACTAAGTCCCACCCCAAATACCCTTAATCACTCACATTCACTCTTCCCCGAAGGTTTAGTTAAAAATAAGATATTCACTTAATAATTAACGTGGGAACAACAGTAAACACAGAGGTATAGATACACATGAAGTCCAGAAGCTAATGGGAAATCTCATCAAAGTACAAAAGCATGGACACCTTAAGATTGCACTATTAATCTAGGATCATAGTTCAAGCACTTATGAGATATACATTAGCATATTCAAGAAGGCTGTCACACAATTATTACACAAGGGGAGCCAACATATTATCAGTGATTTAATCCAAGTTTAAAGGAGGGCACCTAATCAGATAATTGGAGCATGAGTGAATGATAGAAGAGAATGCAAGCACCAATTAGTCTTAATGGTCTTTAACATTCTGGGACCTTTATCTAAATCTACAAAGTACCAACAATCATTGCAGTGATCCCCAAAAGCATACAAAGGAAAGCATACACATGATTAAAGTCTCACTGCACTTAAGATCTATACTAATAGCCTAATTTGACTAAACAAAGGTGCCAAAGTAGGCCAAGTAGTCAGTTTCAGTTTGATTTGAGCTTGGTGATATGTTCACTAACCTTATCAGGTCATCAATCAAACATCCAATTTCAGAATTAAACCCTCACGGATAGAAGAAATCAACCAAACCCATAGCAGTATCTATTTTAACAGTATAAGCAGGTATTAAGAGTTTCCTTAAGTGGCAACAATGAACTTCTATTCCAGGCAAACAAGACTTAACTTCTTCCTCTAAAATATTCAAATGCAACATATAACAGTAGAAACATAAATGGTGGTAATAGTATTAGTAACCTAAGAACCAACATAGCAGGGATATAGCAGACATGAATCCTCAATAGGATTTTTAAAAGGTCAAGGACACAGCTTGAGTTAGGCTAGCAAACATAGCAGTACATCTGATAAAACACACATATAGTTGTCACAGTCTCTTAGTTACTACAGAAGTTCAATAAGACTTAACTTATTCATTTTAGAAAAATATTTATCTTGTGAAGTTCATACGTTAATACAGAATAACCAGGTAACATTGAATAGTCACAAATTATCAGGAATCAATTAGTTCTAGCAATGAGGGTAATACATAAGGTCAAGACATGATAATCAATTATAAACTAATAACATATGTCATAGACAAAAGTAATCAACAGAAAAAGGCATGGTAAGCACGATCAACACGAATAATCAAAAGAAATTGTTGCCACTTAAGGAAACTCTTAATAC